>JAKTWI010000315.1:0-30669 GCA_030561065.1 Sporopachydermia cereana | reverse complement strand
CGCTCGGACGTCCGCCATAAAGCCGAAAGACTGTATTTTCTCCGGAAATATGACGAGAGCGCTGAGATCTGCCGGTATGTCATTTCCGCTTTCGCAGCTGAGGCGGAGAAACTTGGCGAGGGGAAGGACAAAAAGACCCATAAGCTGATAGAAGCGGAGACGGAAGTATTTGCCGATATTTTGCGGCGCTGCCAGAAGCGGATGGACGAGGAAGTGGGATGAGCGTTCCAGTTAAGCCGCTGAGGAGGATGAAGGAAGCCGACGGGTGGCTCCTTACTCATTAAGCAACTCGCGGTAGGGATTTGAAGAAGCCTGAACAGTCTCGGCTTCCTTACTGAAAGCCAGAAACACGAAATACTGTCAGAGCAGTTTGAACTCTCTGACTTCATGAACAGTCTGGGATGATTCGGGATGCCTGGGACATCCGAGCCACTTTGAGAAGTCAAGCTGTCATTTGGAGAAACATTGAGATGACCCGAAGTGAGCCTCGGTTTGAGTGGACCACACTACATTGCTGACAGCTCGTCAAAACCACAGCAAAAGACGACAAACAGATCAGACTTTGAGATGACCGACTTCGACAGGAGCGCTCTTGAAATTCCCGACTTTGAGATGACCGACTTTGGCAGGACCGACTATGACACTATGACATATCCTCTCCTGTGGAGAGCGATGGAGGTTACTGGAGTGGCAGAAGAATTGTATGCAATTTCGTCAGTATCACAGCTTACTTCTGTTCGACTGGGTTTTTATACCTAGTAAGTAAGGATATCCAGTCTGAACCAGTGTGTCATAGAAACCGGGGAATACCAATGTACGCGCATATGATAAAAGCTGCAGAACCACTCCGGGTGTGTGTGTGTGTGGCTCAAGAGAAAAATATATACCGTGCAGGATGTAAGCAGAACACCAGGGTGCCAACAGGCTGCCGAAAGCGTGCCGGAAGTGCGTACAGTGTCTCAATATCCTCAGGTTAGGTGTCAATCTGTTTACCACCGACTCTAGAAGGGGAACTGTAATGCCACTCAAGCCATCTCACTAGTGTAATGAACATTGAGCAACTGTTGAAAACGTCACAAACCGTGTATGATCAGCAGCATACTGTGAAAAGGTAAACGGAAAGGGTGTTCGATAGGAATAGCGAACACATCAGCAGCACAGAAAATCAGCCCTATCTCAATCAATACCCCAAACTGGCCATCTCATAATTCACCGAGTTCTATTAAACCCACAACCCTTCAAATCCATCAAACACATTTACCTCAGTATATACAACAGTCCCTGCACCCTGCCCAGCCAATTTCTTCCTCTAGAGATTCTGCGGGCGCACTTCGATCACCACGTTACTTACCATCCGCTTCCGCAGGATGGACTCATCGCTGTCGTCCTCCTGAGACTGTAAATCACCTGCTGTACTTACCTCAACCGTTCCGAAAGCTTCCGACCCCAGGGAAAACTCGTCTTCCTCTTTCACAAACTCGTCCAGGACAGGAACGGTGCCTGTTTTAACTGTCACTTTGTACACGCCGGCATTGGCGTCACGAAGGGTTTTCGGTTGTTTGAGAAAAGCGGCAATCATCAACGCCTTGTCGATGGCTCTTCCCATGCCGTATATTTGCACTACAGCTGGCGTTGAAGAGGACTGTTTTTTCCCCTTTGCCGTCCGCGCCAGCATTTTCTGGCACTTCTTCACAATCGACACAACAGGCGAGTTTGCCTTTATGTAGATTTTGTTACCCTTGGCGTCAAAGCGCTTGGGCTGGGCGTGTTTGATGAGCTTCCGATCTGGAGAAATGGGTTGGTTAGCTGGGGTGATGGAATTGGAGAAAGAGGTGATGGGGCGTGGTAATTAGAAAGGATGAATTGGAGGCGGGGAGATCGGAGACGTGCAAAGTGAATCAGAGGCCAAATGAGAAACATCTGTCCCCTCTAAGTATCAAGTGAATCATTTGCATAGATTATCAAGGGAACTTACTGGGAATGTGTTTGTTTTTCTTGTGTTCCGCCATTATGGGATTGAAGTAGTGGGAAACAGGGTTATTGGGATGACCCGGGCAAAGAAAGACAAGGGAGTAGCCGGACAGTTGTACTCTCACACAATGACCCGACGGAGGAATTCCAGTGTTGTGGAAGACCCGAAATTCTGTATTCTCGGACGGCCCAACCCGATTGAGGTGTCGGAAGAGCTGTCGCAGCGGCTTATACTGATTTTCTCGGCATTTGTTCTGCCGAGCTTTAACAAGGCTTTCAAAAAGTTGCAGAATATGTAGCGTTTTCGTGTGACAAATTGGTGACTTCTCAGCTTATCTCATCTCTGCCTTCCCCGTAAAAAAATAGAATTAGGCGGCTGATTTGAGTCTCCCGCCCTCCCGAGCGGAGCTTTTAACGGGATGAGATGCGAAGTCCAGGCAGGAGAGAAACGGAGGGAGATGCGATGTTAGGGCTCCATGAGAGGCTGTCCAAATGCTAAAATTTGCAGGGGGAGAGTGGTACTTACCAGAAAACTACCTAATACAAAAACTCTCATAGAACTATCAGTTAAATAAGGAGCTCTCTGCCTAGCATAAAACCTATCTTTGTTGTACGTCGTGGGTCCTCTGGCTGACCTCAGCCGGATCGAAGACAATGGAGTCACGTGACCAAAAGATACCGGAGACAATAACTATCCTGACACTTACTGAACCCCCCTTTTGGGACAAATGCCTCAGACGCCTCGGAGCAGCTCTTCGACATCCTGATGAGAAGCCACCTCCCGATTATTCCCAATTGTGGATTCCAAAGCTCAGTTTGAGACGAGGTTACATCAAACATAAAAAGCAGAGCCGCTACTATCCTTTTCTTCTTGCATTGGTGTCGCATAGAAGCGTCAGTCAGTCGTCCAATTCGTCTACTCAGTATGGCTGGCCCTATCAGTGAGCTGCCAGAGTGGTACACTCTGCTCAACAATCCTCCCAAGTTGGCGTAAGTGATGAGGAGATGGTGAAAGTTTTAGCTGAGAGGTGGACGAATTTAGGGGACTTTTGAACAGGTGTTTTGTGACTGCAAATCATACGTCAAACCTATGGATCATCACTGGCCGGCTTCAAATCCTTCCGCTACTAACACATTTGCTGCTCTAGCCGATCAGTCAATCTGTCCTCCAAACCCCCGGGATTCTCACCCGACCACATTAAAGTACGATTATCCACAAAGCGATGAACTCTGCTATACAGAACTATGGGGTCCAGAAGAGAAGACTAACACATTGCTGCTTTGTTTAGAACACATCATCGAAGTCACAGAGCGACAAGCCTCAGAATGACGAGCTGGCAATAAAAGTATGAAAGAAAATGCTGGGGGGCAGTGGTGGTGGAGATGGAGATGTCAAAGGGAACTAAGGGATACTTTGGTGAACGATGTGAAGAGACTGGGGCACAATGAGGTTGAATCGGAAGGTGCCAATACTAACTATGCCCTCCCCGCTGATAACAGAAAGCATGGGAAATAGCAATTGCTCCCGCCAAACAGTATGTGAAACTCTGAGACTAGACGATATTCTTTGACCAGGCTACCAAATCTGTGTGACTCATTCACTCTGTCAATTACTAACATGCTATCCGCTCAGAGTCCCTATGAATGTGATTATGTCCTTCATGTCGGGCAACTCCCTCCAGTTGATCCCCATTATAATGACGCTCACCGTCTTCTGGAACCCTCTCAAGCAGCTGATGAAGCCCAAACAGCCGTTTAGCCGCTTCTACAAGTCCAAAGCCGATCTCAAGTCGAAAAAGTCTACCGCAGCCAGGGAAATCGACTCCTTCAACGGTCAGATCGACACGACTGTCTATGCATTTATTCTGTTCAACCTGCTCAACATGATGGTGGGTGTGTGGAAGCTAAATCGAATGGGTCTTCTGCCCAATACTCAGAGTGACTGGCTGGCCTGGGAAAACCCAGTAACTGTAAGTGGAGGATAAGTGGAGGATACTTGGTGGACTGCAGGGGTGGAAATACAGCGACTGTTGGGTTCTGAGTGAGAAAGCAACTTTTACTGACAACTGAGCTTAGATGAAAGAAGTGTTTGCTGTGTGAAGGAAATGGGAGAAAAGAGAAGATAAGCTGCCCATCTTGACTATGGGTTAAAAGTCCTGAGATTATATGGCAGAATAGCATGTGATCACCTTCTGAGAGCGGTCGAGCTGAAGGATGGGAAGTCTGCAGTAGTTTGCACCCTTACACTGAACACAAATGGACAAAACATGAGAGGCGAGACAACAGAGAAATGAGTGATAGAGACACGTTTTAACTCAGTAGTCTGCGTTACTCCAGGATATGAATAAAACAGATACCGTAAGGTACCTCATGGGCATGTTTTCAGTCTCTGTTAGGAGATCGAGGGTAGTTTTCGTTTGTGATACTAGGTACTTTTCTCTTCCGGCTGATCTTTTGATTCATCAACTTTTTCCCCGTTCTCTTCTTTTTCCTGCTTTTCTTCCCCGGTATCTTCGGCATCTTCCGCAGTGTCCTGCGTTTCTTCTTTGGACTCTTCATTACCGTTTGGGCGCCCCTCTATCGTACCAGCGGTCTGTTCGGCAGATTCGACTTGTTCGCCAACTTCTATTTTCTTCTCTTTGGCGTCATTTCCCTGTTTTACCTCCTTATCCTCCTTATCCTCCTTCTCCTCTGTTGCCTTCTCAAACAAGCTCTGGAGATTGAATCGACACAGCGAATCAAACTCGTTCACGACGCTCATCCCCACACTCGATTTGAAACACTCCACCAAAATCAGCTTGTCGTAGTTTTTCAGATCCACACTATGGCCATGATCTCGCCCGACACACTCGGCCACCGAACGGATAATCTCGTCTCGGGTCATTGTCGTGTGGTTCCTTATGATAACGTGGATAGCAAACTGAAGGGGTTGGTTAGTAAGGGGCTAGAAGAAATGGAACTCCACTCAAGGTAAAGGGAACTGTAGATATGAGGAGAGACTGAGAAGCAAACAAAAAGTAAGCGAGATGAGTTCACAGAAAAAAGAAGGATATAGAGATCCTACGCCGTCCTCAGATATGTGATCTCAGCAATAGGATAGAGCAAACACTTTCACTCCCAATTAGTTGCATGGGATAGGAAAATCAGCATTCTGGCTCGTTTCATCTCTTCTTGTTATTCTTCTTCCCAGGTCTCTCCTAGCATCTCCTCCCTCAATATTTCTTGCCCTCCAAGTTCCACATCCCTACATCATCCTCATCTCTTTCTCACAATCTCTTTCTCCCAATCCCTTTCTCCCAATAACGTTTCCCGATTCTCTCTCTCTTTCAATCCATCATCGACCAAAACTCTTGACTCACCTTCAAAGGTTTCTGATTTTCGGCATGGAAATGCGGAGCCAAAACTTTCGCTGCCAGCTTTTTCAGCTCCACCAGATTAGCAGTGCATGTCATCGTCACCGGAATGAGCCTCTGGGTGTATCTTGTTGTTTTCACTTTGGACGTCAAAGCCTCTTTGCAGATTCTCTCTACAAATGTCGCCGGCTCAATCGGTTTCCGGGTTCTCACAAACACCACACACTCGCATCCGAGGTCAATGAAGGAGATGGGCTCTGATTTGCTTGTCGGCTGCTTTTTGAGCTCCTGCAGTTCCATCTCCATCTCTTCCTCAATCGAAAGCTCTTTTGGGGATATGTCTGTTTGCTCTCCATCGGCTTGAGCTGCCAGTTGCTTGATTTCGTCTTCATAGTACTCTTCGTATTTCTAAGGAGGATGCGTAAGGTTAGAGAATCAGGTGGAAGATCAAACAATGCAACAAATTTAAGAATCACACCATTAGCCTTTCTCACCTTCCGTCACATACCTGTGTCAAAAAATCCTTCAACTCCTTTTTACACTGCTGTTCTTTATGGCGGGCACACGTAGCGTATATGCCAAACATGCCCGGCTCGACCATTTTGATGCCTCCTTTATGATACTAAAGAGAAAGGAGAGAGCAGAAAGAAGAAAAGCAAAAGAATTGTTAGTTTCCGAAATAGCATAACCTGTAGGAACGAGGGCTCTTCTCTTCTCCTTACTGCCATTGACAGGAACTCACCTTCGACTTTTTCCGGGAGGGTCCATCTCCCCCTTGATTGCGTTTGCCCATTGTGGAGATTCGCGTGGAAGTTCAGATAAGGAGTCAACACTGAAAACGTGGAATATCAGACAAAGAAGGGACACTTTGATTCCGATGTTGAGAGGCCAGACTGTGTGGGGGAAGCAAGGATAATAAGTCGTGAGAGGTACCTGACGAGATGGAGATGAGTTATGGTACCGGGGTGAGAATTCCTCGGGAAAATCTGTGTCTTTAGTGGAAGAGTCGTTTTAATGCTCCAAACGGTGCTTTCTTGCTTATTGACAGGAACAACTGCTCTTAGTTTATTTATGGGTGATTCTCAATCTGATAAGTTTCATTGCCTTTCACTGCCTTTCAAAATTTAGACTTGACCTTCGGATCTCCTCTTGTGAAAAGTTTTATGGGGAGAGACGTGATGTTCAATGAGGGCATTGCAAGAGGCGGGACGGAACGCGGGACGGAACGCGGGACAGCCGAACTGTCGGGACCATTGGATCCGTCAAAATCTTCCAGAGTTGGAGACTTGCTTTTGAGCAGCAAAACTGCCGTAGATGTGATAAGGAAAGAGAAATCAAGTACCATCTGCTACTTGCGAAGTGGGCATACTCGAAAGGGTAGATACAACTCTTATTAAGTTGATTCTCTCCCGTGTTACATCTGCCTACTATGTACCCCATGAAAATATCTCTATGTTTCAGTCGTAATTTCGTTGCATGCACCTACCCTAGTACTCCAGCTTATTCTGTTCGTTCGTCTCTGCTTCGCCCTCATCTACCGGTATACTCCACTCTTCGATCTCAAATTTGCTCTTTCCTGTCCTGAAAGCAAACTCACTCCGTCTCATAACCATCTGGCCCCTATCGGACAGAATCGGCAGCCTCAGAACATGCACAAACCCTTGCTTCACATTCTTCGGATCCGTCTTCTCCATCATCTGCAGAAAGGACTCCGAAAACGGCTCCAGCTCCAACACCCCATCAAACATTCCTTCTAGAGATTCACACAGGCCGCTATTTCTGGCATATAATTGTGTGTTCAGAGAAGCCATAACCGCAATATTAGGGAAATGCCGGCAGAGAGACCGCAGACCGTGTGCAAAGGCAATGATCGACTGAGGCCGGGAAGCCAATGAAGACTGCACCGTCGGATTCAGTATGTGAGGCAGGATAATCCGAAACACAGTAGTTGGGGACTTGGAACATATAGTGGATATGCGGGCAATGACCTCATCGAGAAAAGAGTTCCGTGGCTTTCCACCTTCAGTTTCTCGATCAGTGCTCGCAAGATTTTCCAGCGGACTGAATCTGGGAGTGATAAATGTGATTTCTTCCGGAGAAGCAGTGGGAATCAATCGGGTAGTGACATCAAAGCTATTAGTGTAGTGGGGGTAGTTGGTGTTGAGATCCTCTGTTTTCCTGCTCGGCTCTTTCTTCAGCCCATATCTCCAGGCAATTTTCAGTGAGGTATTCTGCCGCGAATCATTAGCGTCCAGAATGTTCTGCACAGTCGTTTGCGATTCGGCCTTTTGAATTGCCTCCTTTTTTGCTTCCTTCTTCGCCTTATACAGTCCGGGGAGCTCACGTGCCCACATCTGGTCCACTCCGACGACAATGCAGTGGGTTTTCGGCACAGTCGGAGATATCCGCGTCTGTATCACTCCTTGGGATGCAAAACACCGTAAGAGAATACCGGCAAAATCCGTAGATCCATTCTCCTCTACTAGCAGCATAGTGCCGAGGGGTAGGCCATGATGTCCGAGAAGCTCATCCAAGTTAGCAGATCCTGTGGATAAGGTGGGCTGAGATGTGAGAATAGATGGCCGGACACCCGGATGGTTTGACAGGTGTGTCGATGAAGACTCGGGCGTTGTACGAGATGAGATGTTTGAAGAGGGCCGAAATGTTCCAGGTGCGTTTATTGGGGCTGCTGGAGTTCTAGCCGGAAATGTCCCAGGAGGTGGGCCTCCTCTGTTGACTGCTGGGCCTCGCAAGGACGTCCCCTGAGGTGCAATGATCTCTCCTCGCCTTTTGAAAGACATATTGTGAGAGAAAGAGAGGGGGAGCGGATGGGAAAGGAAGAAGGACTAGTGATTATTTGATGATGTAGGATGAAAAAGAGGAAAGAAAGAGTGAAGAGGGGGGATGGATGAGAACCAGAGTGGTTGCCTCTGCAAACTGTGTCTCTTTGAAAATCCACAAAGTTCCCTGGTTCTGAGATGCATTGGCCTATGCCCTTTGGATGCTTTTTCCAATAGTCAACACTCTTCTCCGCTCGATTAAGGTATTTGGCGATCAAACAAATGGTTGAAAGTTGGAGATGCGGGCCAAAACTGCGGGCCAGAAGTGGAGACGTGATGTTAAAGACGGGGTGAGACTTCATGTCTGCCTTCTGAGGTGAGACCCAATGTTCAGACGACCCTGAAATGAGACACTATGAAAAATTCAGGCGGCTCTGATGACAGAGAGATCAAGACATTTGATGACAGGAAAAGAAGATAAAACATGAAGATAAGGGCTTTGTAGTTAAATCGATTGGCAGCTGGAGACTTCCAGAGCTAATGGGAAAGTCAGGAAAGTTTGATCTTGCAGCATAGGCAGAAACGCCTTTGTTGATACCAGACAGGCCTCGTTCTCTTTTCACCATCAACTAGATTATTCCTCATCGCAGGCTTCATCTGTCAAACCGGTGGAAAGTACTTCATTGATGAGAATAATGACAGGTGCAGCCCAAGCTGTGACGGGGAAACCCCAGCCGGCGCTGGTGTTCAACCTTGTATCGAAATGCTCAACTACAAAAGCAAGAGCCTCTGATGTGACTTTACCTCACGGAGTTGTAAGTATAGATTGAGTCAGCAAGGTGAAACTGCTTGTTCGCTCCAGTCTAACAAATCTGTCTTTTTTCTTATATTTACTTCTTTCCACAGGTCAACACTCCTATGTTCATGCCAGTCGCAACTCAGGCCTCGTTGAAGGGCATCACTCCAGAGCAGCTGGAAGGTCTTAATTGCAAAATATGTCTAAACAACACCTATCACCTGTATGTTGCTGAATCATCGAGTGGAAGAGAAGAGTACTTTACCATATCTTGAACGGCGCTCTAACATCAGATCTCTTTTTCTTCCTTAGCGGTCTGAAACCTGGACAGGAAGCTATGGATACTATTGGAGGCACTCATAAATTCCAGAGCTGGCATAGAAACATCCTCACCGACTCAGGCGGCTTTCAGATGGTCTCCCTGCTAAAACTGGCGACGATAACGGAAAAAGGTGTGGAGTTTCTCAGTCCGCATGACGGCACGCCCATGTTGCTGACACCGGAACATTCCATCGAACTTCAAAACAGTATAGGCTCTGACATCATGATGCAGCTGGACGATGTAGTCTCCACTTTGACTACCGGACCGAGGGTCGAAGAGGCCATGTACCGCAGTATCCGCTGGCTGGACCGATGTATAAAAGCCCACAAGTATCCTGAGCGGCAAAACCTGTTTGCCATCATTCAAGGCGGCTTGGATCCGAAGCTGCGGGAGATCTGTTGCCGAGAGATGGCCAAAAGAGACACCCCCGGCATTGCTATTGGCGGATTGTCGGGAGGGGAGGAGAAACCGGCGTTTTGCAAAGTCGTTTCGCTGTGTACAGATTTGCTACCGGAAAATAAGCCGCGATATGTGATGGGAGTCGGCTATGCCGAGGACCTGGTTGTTTCTGTTGCTCTGGGGGCAGATCTGTTTGACTGTGTGTACCCCACGCGGACGGCTCGGTTTGGCAATGCAATCACGCGGTTTGGCAATGTGAATTTGCGGCACAAGAAGTATGCCGACGATTTTCGTCCGGTGGAGCCTGGGTGCCGCTGTCCCGTTTGCCGGCCAAAGTTTGAAGGCGGCATGGGCATTACGCGGGCTTTCCTGTATCATGTGATTACGAAGGAGACGACCGCGGCGCA
The DNA here is from genome assembly GCA_030561065.1 of Sporopachydermia cereana. Taxonomy (NCBI): domain Eukaryota; kingdom Fungi; phylum Ascomycota; class Sporopachydermiomycetes; order Sporopachydermiales; family Sporopachydermiaceae; genus Sporopachydermia; species Sporopachydermia cereana. The sequence goes on along the minus strand of JAKTWI010000315.1, from coordinate 20,641 downwards.
TTTCCTCACGCTTCACAATGTGCACTACCAGCTCAATCTGATGACAGAAGTGCGGAATGCTATAATCAAGGACGAGTTTCCCGCATATCTGAAACAGTTCTTTTCGGATCTCCATGGAGGGGATAAGTCGAAGTATCCTGAATGGGCTGTGGATGCTTTGAGAACCGTGGGGGTTGATCTGCTGGAGTGACATTAGACTACTATTCAACTAAAATGTGCTCCTGAAGAAGAAAAAGGCCGGAGATCTAAAGATTAGATGAGCGGTGATGGACTAATTTGGATAGAGACCATAGATAGACGCATGCTGAGGGGGATAGATATCAAACGAGTTGTACATATAAATATATGACTTCAGTGAGAGTCTAAGTCTGTGGGAAAGATCTGTAGAGCTTCTGTCGCGCGAAGGTTCAGAGTATATGCTTCCTTTTCGAACTGTTTGCTTCCTTCCACCCCATATACGTCGAGGTACATCTGCCCTTACAGGGTCCTGGTCCGTATATGCAAATTCTCGATTGAGACGTTTAAGTCCCGGATCTAATAAGAAACACTCTTGTCTCGGAGCTCCGTTCGGCTTCTCGGCAGCCGCCTCGGCTAGCCTATCACGTGACAGCGGCAGGAACTGTCCCATATCACCCCCACAAACTCCAATTCTGTTCAGTCTCCCTCAGCAAATTACCGATTACGTCATTTTGCATCTCACGTCTCACCCCATCCTGAACCTCCCTTCTCACCCCATCGTAACATGACTTTCTCAGCAAAAAGGCCTTTTGGCTGTTTATTCATTCATTTGCCTTCGGGTAGTGATCAGCAACTCTGCCGGTGGAAAAGTTGGTCTGACTTTGCGTGGTTGTTTTTGTTGTTGGAAGCTATTTGAGGCAGTTTATACAGATAGAGCAGCTGAGTCAGCAAGCCTCTCACCAACAGTTACTGTTGTCTTGCAGCACTGTCTATTTTGGTTTGGAGTGACAAGTGTGTTTGTTGATCCCACCGACACTCACAACTATACCAGAAAGACGCCGGGACCCCTAATCTCTTAGGGGACACCGAAAGCGGCATAACAACAAACCTGGTTTTGAGTGACAATCTCAGCTTGCGCTTCAAACTCCTCTCATCCTCTATCTCTACCCGCTCCCCGCCATTCAAATACTATACCCTTTCATTGCATCAGGGCTATGCTCAGAATACCTCCATCCTCCTTCTGGCTCTCTACCAAATTATCCGCAGACTGTTCAGCTCTCACAAAGTGAAAGCCCTCAACTTTCTCCTGAAACCCCCTCTGCCACCTCTGGCAACAGCTAAGTAACGGCAGCTCCCCTCTCACTCCCCTCTGCACCTCCATAATGTCTGAATTCGCCTCAAACAAACTGGCGGGGAAGGCCAAAGACGACGAAGAAGAACCCCAGTCGATCGTTGGCGGCTCGGAAGCTTCCGGGTCTGTCATTTACATTCCCGACTACGGCTTTGAGTCTTCTACTTCCGGCTCAGTTGTTTCCAGCAACCCGTTTGACGAGGCTCCCGAAACGCCTTTCTTCCATAAACGCACCGTCAGCACTGCTTCCGACGGCCATCTGCGGGCTCAGTTCCAGCAGGAAAAATACAACCACTTCAGGTCTCTTTTGAGCTCGGCAATCACCCGGACGTGTCATTTGCTGATTGACATTCAGAATCAAAACAAAACTGCCCCGCTTTTCTACCCCTCCGGCGCCGGCGGCGGGGACAGCAAACTCAATTCGGAAAACTCCAACATCGCCATCAAACGGTCAACGGGACTTTCGGCTTCGGCGTCCAATCCCGCATCTCCCGGCACCCCCTCCCCCGCCCCCGCCTCCGGCCCCGCCCCCGCCCCCGCTCCTGGGCTGATGTCATCCGCAGAACAACACACCTTCAATGTGCTGCATCTCAACCTCAAAATGGGCGCCGCCCACGCCAACGGCGAAAACCTTGTCTCGGTTCTGGAAACTTCCGCCGTTGCTTCCCTTTTGGACAGCAAAATATCCCACGCGCTCCGCCATCTCCACCAGCTGCAGGAACGCGTCAACAACACGTCGTCCAAAGTGCTGGTAACCGGTGATCTCAATGCAGGCAAGTCCACATTCTGCAATGCCCTGCTACGCCGCAAACTGCTACCGGAAGACCAGCAGCCTTGCACAAACGTGTTTTGTGAGGTGATTGATGCCGGCAAGAACGACGGCATAGAAGAAGTCCATGCCGTCACTATCGGCGAAACGTACAACCGCTACGACCAAACCACATTCCACCGGTTTGCGCTTCGCGATCTGGAGCATCTCGTGTTTGAGTCAGATAAATATGCCATTCTCAAAGTGTACGTACGCGACGCGCGGGATCCCAGCAAGTCGCTGCTCAACAATGGTGTGATTGACATCACGCTTATTGACGCGCCAGGGCTCAATATGGACTCGTATCAAACGACGCAGCTGTTTTCCCGCCAGGAGGAAATTGATTTGGTGGTGTTTGTAGTGTCGGCGGAAAACCAGTTCACGCTGTCGTCGAAGGAGTTTATTACTGCGGCGGCCAGTGAGAAGGATTTCATATTTATTGTGGTGAACCGGTTTGATAATATCCGGGACAAAGGGCGGTGTATGCGGCGGGTGTTGAGCCAGGTCGAGCGGCTGTCGCCGGACACGCACAAAGACGCGCGGGAGTTTGTTCATTTTGTGTCATCGGCGGGGGTAGTGACGGAAAGCGGGGGCGGCCCCTCGGACCCCTCGGACCCCTCGGACCCCTCTGATCCCCCCGGGCCGTCGGAAGGAGCCGACCCGGACTTTGACCGGTTGGAAGAATCGCTGCGGAAGTTCGTGCTGGAGAAGCGCGCGCTGTCCAAACTGGCGCCTGTGAAAACATACCTTACAAACCTTCTTTCCGATGTGGAGCTGCTGGCAAAAGTAAACGTGGACGTGTGCGAAAACGAGACGGCAGAGACTGCCGATGAAATCACAAAACTGGATCCGGTCTACAACGACGCCAAACGCAAATCGACTCTGGCGGCAAAAGACTTGTCCGACTCCATCTCGGCAGCCACCGGGGACATCTACAACTATGCCCGCGAGCGCATTTCCCAGGTTATCGCCACTATCGGAGACACGCCGGTGGTGCCGTACCGAGGCATCTCAAGCGTACTGGACTATGCCGAGGCAACTTACGACGATATGGTGTCACGTGTGATAGTGTCGGTAAGAGACGCGGAGTCGTTTGCCGAGAAAAAGACTATGGCGACCATTGAGGGTATGGAGAGGCTTTCTCGCAAGCTCAGTGATGGGAATGAAGTGGCCAGTAAGCAGCTCACTCCGGGGGTCTTGTTTTCGCGGAGGAAAGACACGACGGCCCGGCAGCTGGATATTGCGCTGCGGATTGACGATTTCTTTGACCCGTCGCTGGACGGGCTGCTGAGCTTCCCGTACCAGTTTGTGCATCGGATGCTGACCCGGACGTATGCGGCGGTGGAGAACGGCACGAAAGGCAGCCGGAGAGGTGACAGAAGCAGCGGAAATGGCAGAGTTGGAGATAGTGTTCTTCCGCTGCCGGTCACTGCCAAACAGTTAGTGCCCGTTTCCGGCTGGCCGGCGACGCTGAGTTTGGTGAAGTCGTCTACTCTGACAGTTGTTTCGCTGATAGGTGGGCGGTGGGCGTTCCGCGATATGGTGTTGAGGCACGGCATGAGCGTGACGAGTTTTGTGTCGCCGAGGGTGCTGAAGAAACTGGCTCTGCCGGTGGCAGTGTTCACTTCGGCCGTAGCGGTGGTCTATTTGGTGATGGATATTCCGCGGGCTTTGCCGCGCAAACTGGCCAAGAAGATCAGCCGCCAGCTGGAGGCCATGGACTATGTGCATGCGAACTCACACCGTATCTCGCAGCAGTGCGACAGGGTGATGAACTATGCTGCTGGGGAGATGCGGATGGAGATTGACAAGACGGTGGAGAAGATGGCAGCGCGGAAGAATGAGTTGTTGAAGAAGTACGATGAGGCTCAGTTTGGCGTGAAGTACTTCCAGACCGTGTATAAACAGTGTCACCAGATCAAGACAGATGTGAAGGATGTGAACCTGGATATGTTTCTCAATTCTGTGGACTGAGTCTGGCAGTTGTGGTGAGTACTGAACTTTCAGTTATAGTATTACTTTCTGTATATATGTTATGTTATGTTTACAAGACGTTGATTGTCAATCGTAGATCAGCCAGGGATAGGTGTATGTGTGGTAGGTGGATTCAAAATGGGAGAAAGATGAGGGACGTGCAATCTTCTCCAGTTGTGTCTTTGAAGGCCGGTTCTGCAAAAGTTCTGTACCAAACTTTGAGCTTTTCTTCTTCTGTATTTTTCTCAACTGTCCGCCTCTCCGTCTGCCTCTCCGTCCGCCTTTCCGTCCTCGGTGTTTTTTGCATCCTTTCCGCCTTCTGCCGAACCGTCAAGCCGGATGTACATCAGGTATCACTCCGTGTTTATCTTCGGGTCTCCTCCCAGACTGCATCTTCGCGTCTCCTCCCAGAGGATCCCAACATATTGCCCCATCGACCGATAATCAGAGCCGGAAGATCCACAGATCAACGGAACCAACGAAATACAAGATTTTTCCTAACTCCAGTCTGTTGACAAGCCCTTTCGCATACTTGGGAATTCGACCTCTGTTGGGTATTATCTGAGGGTATTTCTTGATGGCGAACGGGCAGCAACTAGACGCCATCATTGTAACCCTGCCTATCTGAGAAAGCTGATCTCATTATCAGCAATCGCATTTGATTTTCCAATGTTGGCTGTTCAGAGGATAACTGTGACTGCCTCCCGGGTCTCTCTGGTTGGTCCTGGATTTATTCGGCGGGCTCTCTTTATTGGTTTAGCTCAACCGGCTCGTCATGCCAGTACTCGGGGCAAATACAGAAAGAAGGGAGCATCACCTGCTGCTGAAGCTCTCGAAGAGTCCACCAAAGTTTCCGTGGAGTCTTCTGAAGTACCGGAGAAGCTCTCTGGAACTCACGAGGAGGCTTTAGACAGCATTCGGGGAAAGAGAAAGGCATCTCGGGCTGCCAAAAACTTCAAAGAGCCTTCTAATGCTCCCGAGGAGTTTCCTGAGCCGGATCTCAGTTTTGCTAGGCTGAATACAGCAAATGAGCCCGAGCAACAGCAGCAGTTTGAAGTGAGTACTTGTGGCTTTTGATCTAGCGTTTATGGTGGGCGTTTTTGCCGAGAAATCCGAATGGATGCATGGCTGTCACCAGTTGGTACTATTATACTAACATGCTGCCCAGAATTCTGAGAAGGTCACATTGAAAGACTTTCGGTATCCTATTGCTACGGTAGTGTTGCTTTCCTCTTTTGTCTATACCGTGTATCACTGGCTCTGGTGGACTTTGGAAAAGGAGGAAGTTGAACTGGAGCTTACAGGTAAGTTTTGACTGTTGCGAGGGGAAGGAGGGAGGTTATATGAGTCAATGCTCTTAGCTGGAGTTTTTGGTCTTATGTTCCATCTCTATTTTGGTGCTAATATTAACCTACCCTGTTATTGGAACTTCAGACAAAATTGCATCGTTAGAAAAAGAGCTTAATAGCACAGTTAGAGAGCAGCAGTCTCCGCCGGCCAAGGAGGTGGTTGAAGTGGCGACTGATGGTGATAATGCTGAAGTTTCCTGGTGGCGCAAAGGCTCTTCTTGGATTTGGAGCAGGTGACGGTTTTTGAGGATAAGACATCTGAGAAGAGGGGAGAGAGTACCCACCCTGCAGGTATGCTGCTGAGGTCGAACATCACAGAGCAAATCTTCATAACGCTCTTCCCTCAACACTTTCTCATCAACACCTTCTACTGGAAATAAAATTTGCTGGTCAATTTCAACGAAACTAATAGATACGATGGCTCACTCATCCTCGGAAAGATGGCTACCGTAGGCGTGGCTGACCATGAATCAGTGCCGAACGCCTACTTACACTCTGAACGCCTTTTTCTTTCAACTAGTTCTTTTAATCGCTCACTTCCTCTCGTCTCCTATCGAAATTTGGCCTTCATAAATCCCGCTGACTATATTACCTTTCTCCAATTTTCTCATTTCTGTCTTTCTCCTCTCTTTCGCCCCCATCGCTTCACCCCTCGCGTCTCCTCTCGCACCACTATCATATTCCCGAGACACGTGACCTCTTACTTACTTTCACGTCTCATCTCGCTCATAGCCTCACGTCTCATTCCACTTCACAACCTTCCCAGCATGAATGCAGCGATGCTCTCCCTACTTTTACCGAACCAACGGAAGGCAACAAAAGCTCATCGACTGCATTGTAGATGTAATCAGATAACAGTATAAATAGGGGGACGATTGGACAAGATACACAGCTTACAACTCAAGATAGATATATGAGAATCACCTCCACTCAACACTACAAACTGAACATCTCCCATTCTTGCCGGACATCCCAAAGTTCAATTCCCGAGGTCCCCCGAACTCTCCGAAGCCTCCCAAGAAGTTCTGATCACCCGCATCGGCCCATTTAATCTGCGGTTAACTGCCCAACAGGTATAAACAGCTCCCGCCAAATACTCCTCTCAGATCCACAAAAATCTGGCTGCTCAGCCCCTTATCAGTGAACCCAACTTCACTTTACGTGTATCTCCAGGTCTTGACCCACCTCGGGTAATTGACTACCAAAGAACCCAACTTGGCATCCGGCCGTCGGCGATCCCAACACACAACACAGACAGCGGTCCCAACATTACGCCAAACTTCTCCTGGCTGCCGGCCACTTGGCCCCTATATCTACTTCTACTTCCCACAACCCTGAGGTCCCCTTGTCTCCATCCCCATATCTTCCCCACATCTTTCAACCCCTGCAATGGCGTCGAGCGAAGATGAACTCGACTTCACATATGAAGACGGCTCGGAGGCGGATGAAGAAATGGACTACGAATACGACGAAGACGGGTATGACGGAGACGAGCCCGAAGTCGAGCAGGTCGTTGATGTGTCCCACAACACTGCCTTCTATGGCCAAATAACCCCCGGTCTCTCTGTCGGGGAGAAATATGTGGAGTACAGGCCCCTGAGACTGGACGATCTGCAAAATGCTGTGGAGACAAAATGTGCCGAGGCGCTCTCTATTTTCAATCTGCCGAAGCCGATGATGGAACTGCTGCTCCTGAAGTACCGATTCAATGCCGACAAACTGCTGGAGCAGTTTATGGACGATCCCTCGGGGCTGCTGGTCAAGGAAGGACTGATAAGATCTCCGGAAGAGGACTGGACGTCTCGGCTGAATCTGCAAGTGCGGACAGAGGATCCGCAGGGAGAGCCGTTTGTGTGTTTTATATGTTGTGAGGAGGCTAGCGAGACGTTTGCCCTACAGTGCGACCACCGGTTCTGCAGCTCCTGCTATGGCAGGTACATTGCTGAGCGGATCGAGTCGCAGGTTCTGTGTGTGAAATGTCCCTCGTCCGACTGTCCGCTTGTGCTTACTGTTGACCTTATCCGGAAGTTGGTGCCGGAGAAGATCCAGGAGCTGTACAGCACTTACTATTACCGGGCATATGTGACGTTTCACCCGCGCATTCGGTGGTGTCCGTTCCCGAACTGCGATAATGCCGTGGAATGTTCGGTGGCCGAGAGCGATCTCAGCGTGATTGTGCCGACGGTCCAGTGCCACAACAAGCACGTGTTTTGTTTTGGATGTGGAGAGAACGATCATCAGCCCTGCACGTGCGAGCTGATGAAACGGTGGATCAAAAAGTGCAACGATGACTCGGAAACGGCACATTGGATCACAGCCAACACGCGGGACTGTCCGAAATGCGGTTCTTCGATTGAGAAGAGCGGGGGATGCAATCACATGACATGCCGGAACTGCCGCTACGAATACTGCTGGGTATGCATGGGCAGCTGGGCGGCTCACGGGCAGCAATACTACAAGTGCAACAAGTATAATGAAGAGGAGTTGAAGAAGTCGCTGAGTGCGGAGGCGAAATCACGGAAATTCTGGGACAGGTATATGTTTTACTACACCCGCTTCAACAACCATGAGATGTCGGCCAAGAAGGACAAGAGGCTGTATGATGAGATCGATACGAGAATGCGGAGGGTGCAGGCACAGTTTGGCATGTCGTGGATTGAGGTGCAGTTTCTCTCTACTGCGTGCGAGGTGTTACAGCAGTGTCGACACACACTGATGTGGAGTTACGCATTTGCCTTTTATCTTGAGCAGTCCAATCAGCAGAAAATTTTTGAGGATATCCAAGCAGGCTTTGAGGTTGCTGTAGAGGATCTGTCGTCTCTGTTCATGAAGGACGTTTCTCAGTTGTCTCAGCACAAGGTGGCGCTGCTGGACAAATGTACATACTGCACGAAACAGCGAATGGGGCTGCTGAAGTTTGCACTGGAGGAGATGAAAAACAAGACGTGGACCTTCAGGACGGAGGTGTAGCATTTGATGATGAAGTATTTATGGGAGAAGGTATTAGTACGGTAAGCATAGTAATGGATAATGAGACAATAAATTACGGATAGAGAAGTACACGGGTTGAAGCAGTGACAAAGTAGAGGGAAGGTATAGGTTAGCAAGGATTTGATGTACCGCTTACGAGAAGGCACTAATTGTGAGTTAATGAGGTAGTATACACGGTTTTGTTCCTGATATACGTCTGAACCTTTCAGTGCACCGTAAAACCAAAAAGAGGTGCCTGTAGATTGACGTTTGAGCCATTCGCATATACATTCGCAAAGACTGCTAACCTACTATCTCTATCTCTGTTGTGAGACTGATAGTTACAATCACTGTTTTTTTATCTAATACTAGTACACGGAAGAAAGAACAAAACTTATCCCTACCTCAGCAGAATCTCATCTCAATCAGTTTCCCGGGTCCCACCTCCTCATACTCCTTTTTTGACACCCACAACTGGTGGAACGTCCCCAAACTTGCAAGTATGCTTCCGCCTATCCATGAACTATACTTCCTTTCCACGGTATTTCCTGGAGCGTATATTCGAACCTTCAGTCCCGGAAGAGCAGCCATCAGATCATTGTTCAGTCTGTCCACCAGTCGCGGGATCAGCGATGTACCGCCGGTTACGACGATATTGTTCGCCAACTGCGCTCGAACGTCCACATCGACATTGGCTAGCGAGGAGATAACCTGCGTAGATAATCCCAGAGGACCCGCAGGAGTAGAAGGAAAAACAACCTGGTTAATGGGCAGAGTCTGCGGTTGCTGAGAAGCCGCTCCTCCGGTAGAGGTAGATGGCAAATCTCCCGTTGTACTGTTTTTCTCATCCTCACCTGAAAGAGAGGGGCCCGGCGTTGGGTTGGACGTCGCCGCTGGCGTTGGCGGGGGAGGGGGTTCTAGCGAATTCTTTGGTCTGAATAGACACTCCGACATTGTCAGTCTTTCTTGAGTCCACTCACGGCTGTACCCTGTAGGAAACTCGAAAATTCGAGGAGCTGCATTCAGACTACTAGGGTCTTTGATTGGTCTATCAGACACTTCCAGCACTTCCTCCTTGAACTGATCAATGGTGCGCTCGACAGCAAAGTCATGGTACGAATCAGTGATGCTAAAACTGGAATAGCTGGAGACATCTGCTACTACCGAGTCCAAAGTCCATGGAAAACGTTTTCGTAGACTGAAACTTGGCGTATCCCCAAGTGCCACTCGCGTTTTGGATGCAATCAAGTTCCTGGGCGTCAGATCTATTTGAAGGCTCTCAAACATCTCTTTGACGTGTTTGTTTACGTAGTCTCCAGCAAAGCTATTGTGAACAGAGTCTGAAAAGAGTTAGTCACTGAGAACTTTGAGGTTTTCACAGGATGCCATCTCCACAGAAATGGAGAAATGACTCATACAACTCCCACAATCCTTAAGATCTCTCATTCAACATACTCCTCAGTAACGGCAGCCCGTCAATGACCGGTGTGATGCTAGTTGTCTTGTATCCGATATCCACAACCAGGGCGCTGGGCTTCCCTGCCGCAAAAGAAGTGCATACTGCCCCGTTGGCCAAAAACACAGCAGGCGCTTCAAACGTTTCGAATAGAACCTCCATGGCCTTCTCACGGTTTTCGTTTGTATTCCAGCTCACATCTGTCAATAGCACTGGCTGCTCTGTGAAATCTGCCATCAACAGAGAAAATGCATGATCCCACAGTTCAACTGTGGCATCCCAGTCGGTTACTAAGCGCATATCTTGTTAGTACTGGTATTGAAAGGAGTGGGTACAATATCGTACGGGGCCGACTGTAGAGAGCTTTTGAAGTGTCTTCTTGCCTCTCACAACTGGTCAACCCTACATCTCACCAACTTACTGCAACCATCAGTCACTGTGTTAGTCACTGCGACGTCTTTTCGTGGTAGTAGGATGCTTTCTTCACCTATCAAAAGCCCTTTTCGCCGCTTGAATTTGCTCTTGTAGGCTCCGCTGAAGATGCGAGTGTCATTGTCAGGCCCAGCCTCGGCACTCTCCATCTCAACATCCCCATTTCCATCCTTTGTGATTCCATTCTGCTCTCTACTACTGGGCTCCAGAGGTCCGAGGTCAGATGATTTGCCAACATAGGAGGACAGAATGATTTTGGGCGTGTCCTCTCCTGCAAACCCGAAACGAGTAGTATGACTACCGGGATCAATCACAAGAGCAGCAACCTCATCTATACTCATGCATAGCTTTTGTTAGTCTCAGTCATACCAGAGTCTGCACGAAGGTTTCGCAGACCATTCGAGTATCCCACATACCTCCACCGTACACGGCGTTCGAGCCGTTGGAAGCCATTTCAAGCTTTCCTTCCGTAACGCTGACTCTGATCAGTCCAGCCAGTCCCAAGCGGCAAGTGTATACAACCACCTAAGCACTCAATGCCAGAGCAATCGAATGTTAGTCTGGGGGCAGCTGGAGCTCCTGGCCGTCTTTGAGAATCCAAATATCTGCAATCAACGCCGCAACGAGTGTTCACAATGCATCCGACTCGAACTGACTCCCGAATGATTGCTATCGCAGTCCAAGCCTCACCTTCTTAGCTTGCACGTTCACTGCTCTTCTACTGCAACTATCACCACTTCATACAACAAATCCTGAAGCTTTTGTGGACGTTTCTGCACATGCCATTACCACAGATTCAAATCTGTCACAATCGCGCCCTGACGAATTTCACAATCGCGACCTCTGCGACTCATCCCGTGCTGTCTCAAAACAGATACGTCCGCTGCTTTCCACCGGGTAACAGCTGTCAGCCTCGAGCTATTCCGATTATGTAATCACTCTCCAGGTCAGACGAACGTCCATTGGGTGAGCTCCAGCCGCAAACGTTGTTGTTAGTTCGAGAGATTAGAGGAACCATTGCAACAGGGGGAATGCATAATCTCCAGAGAAATTCCTGGCTCAATTAGAACTGGTTGAGACTGCAAGCTTGTAAGGACGACTCTTGTGATAGGTGGAAGCTGGCGCGGTTACTGCAGGAGGTTTAAAGGTAAGTCTTGTTGTCTGATGATCAGCTACCGAGGAGATCGGGATCATTCAATCATACCACTTAATCTTGCTACATCTGATTTCGATTTGAGTACTAACTGCTGATAGGAGAAGACCCAATTTGCAGAGTAATTGTCCCTTCACCATGTTGAGAAACGCCGCTCGAATCCAGTCACAGACTGTGGCTGGACCTGCCGCCAGAAAGCAGTTCCACTCCACTGTAAGTATATTCACGGAGATTGTACTCAGCAAGACGGACTGTGGAATCCATTAGCGACAGATCCTAACAGAAATTCTCTCAGGCACGCAAACTTGTCGACATCAAACCAGTGAAGCCTGTGAACTCCGTGGACCCTGTAAAGCCAGTGATTGAGGTTCCCCCAGTCTCGCCTGGCTCTAGCGGTTCCGAGAAAAAGAAGCGGTCTTTCTTTTCCCGTCTGCTGTCTACCACACTGATTGCTGCCTTTGTGGGCTATGGCGGCGGCGTGGCCATCTCCCTCTACAATGACGACTTTGGTGACTTGTTTATCGACAATGTGCCCTTTGCCGAGCCGCTCGTCCGGTATGCCGAAGAGCTCAGATTCAAAAGCAAGTTCCAGGACTTCAACTGGGAGTCCATCAAGCCCCTGTCGCAGGACGAACTGAAACGGAAGCTGCCGAAGGGCGAGAAATGGAGCGAACTGGACACAGTGCTGGACTCGCCGGCCGCCATTGACATTACGAAAAAGAAGGGCCCGCATTTGTCCAGTCGGCCGGTAGAGGCCACCAGCGGAGTGGGCCCCGAGCCGTTGGCGGGCGCGGGCAAAGACTCGGGGACTGCTACGAAACAGGCTGCTGTCCAAAAACCCTCGGCTCCCAGTCCTGCAGTGCCTGTGCTGAACATGAAGGACATTGACCCGGCTATTGTGGAGTCCCTCCAGTCTCTGAACAGACTGATTGAGGCTATCAACGCCTCCAAAGCCACAGAGGAGACAGTGAAGAAAGTGTCGCAGGAGTTCACCAAGCTGTCCAACACTCTGACGAGCCTCAGAAAGAAATACACGGAAGAGGCCGAAAAGAAACTTGCTGAGCAAAGAGCCAAATTTGAGCTGGCCACTCAGGAACGAACTGCCGAGATCAAAGAGGCGCTGGACAACCAAACTGCCAAATGGCAGCAGGAGTTTGCCGCAGAGAAAGAACGTCTGATCAAAGCCTTCAACGAGAGACTGGCAGTGGAGGTTGAAGCTACCAAGAAGGCTGTACTGGCTGAGGCCAACAACTTCATTCAGGCAACGCGATTGGAAGACCGGAGAGAGTTTTCTCGGCAGATTGAGCAGCTTGTGGAAAGTGAGCGCAACGGCAAGCTGGCCACTCTGAAGGAACTGGACCAGGAAGTGTCTGAACTGCAGAGCCTTGTCTTGAACGTTGACAAAATTGTTGGCACTGCCACCAAGTCTGTCACTCTGCAGCTTGCCGTGTCCAATTTGGAAGGTGCGTTGGACTCTGGGTATCCTGTTCCTTTGGCTAGATATGTGGAGAAAGTCAAGGCAGCCGCTGGGGATGATGACGAGCTGATCACAACAGTATTGGAACGTATACCTGAGGATACCTTGAAGGAGGGTGTTTTATCTCCTGCGCAGTTGGCTGCCCGGTTTAGACTCATCACGCCTGCTTTGAGATCGGCTTCCCTTCTGCCTCCTAATGCTGGAATTTTGGGTCATTTGGGCTCTCTGGTGTTTTCCAAGTTGATGTTTTCTAAGAGCGGCAACCCTAAGGGTGAGGACTTTGAGAGCATTGTTGCCCGGACCACAACGGCACTTGAGGAAGGCCGGATTGCCGATGCTGTGGAGCAGGTTAACTCTTTGAAAGGCGAAACGAAGCTGCTGGCGCACGACTGGCTGGACGAGGGGCGCAAGAGACTGGAGGTTGAGTTTCTGGTGGATGTTTTGAAGAACGACGCTCGTCTGTTGGGGGTAAAATGAAAGGTGGAAAGGAAGAGTATGTGGGGACAGAGCGGAAGAGAGTGACTGATGCCGTGGAAAGTGTGAGGTATGGAGGGAGGTGAGAGATAGGGCAGAAGGTGAAGCCAAAGAGAAGAATATATATTACTGATGCCGTTTTGGGGTCTCACGGCAGGTAGATAGCGTTTTTACTTTCCTGCATTCAATGCATTTGTTTTGTTCTGGTTAGACGTTACCTGGATTCTCCATCACTGGCAGCATCCGATAGAATGATGACAAGGAGGGCAGTAGCCAGGGAAGGAAGATGCTCTATGTGTACAGGTTGTAGGACTAGGGGTACAATGAGCTTGCTCTCTAGAACATGCCATATGCTGCTACTCCCTACTGACAATCCTCACATTAAACCCAAAATAGGCGCCGCGATTCGTATTGCTGCATTATCTCCAACCTGCCCAGCTCGTGTGTTACAAATCTACATTCCCCTTTCTCTTCAACCTTCCAACTTCTCCCAACTTCTCCTCTCTGTTGCATTGGGAATCTCGGAGAACCCAGCCAAACCAGGAAGAAGCCCCTAGATCACATGATCTGGGGGTGAAAATCACCTAGCTAGTTATTGCTCTGTATGAGATCACATGATCTAAAACGGGTTTTGTCTGTCGCCACAGCCGGAGTCTTCTGAAACAGCCCTGCCGCGCTGCCTTTTCGATAAGGGCGTTTCTGAAACATGGGGAAGAACGGGGAAGTCAATGGAAAGCAGATGGAGAAGACAGAAAGAGATAGCGTTGATAAGCCTTTAGACTTCATCTGTTTCTGGTCAATTTTGCTTGTAGTTCGGGTCTCTGGCTTTTGATAGTCTTTACTGAGCTCATATTTCTCTTCAAGGAGACGGGACCTTCCAAGCAAGAGCTGCTTCCAAGGAAGAGCTGTTCGACCTTCACGTGCATTCAGTTCTCTATGAAGTCAATGGCTTTCTATAAGAAACCCAGCAACATCTTTTTGCTTGAAGAATGGAGCAAAGTATGGCTCAACCAGATAGCTACTTTTTGCCGCTGGTTGAGGAACTGACGGGCAATTTGGAAGACAGTTCTCGTATGTTTGGCAGTACTGACATGATGCAGTATCAACAACTACCTTATCTTATGGTATTTGGGGGATGTATTCAGTAACTAACACACTTCCGGGACTCTTTTGCTCTGCATATAGTGGCAACAGTGGCAGAGAAATATGCTCAGTTGAAGCAACTAGGCCGCGTCCCTGAGAACTCAGCCCAGCTTACCAAGCAGGTGAGTGAGTTGTTGGTTGTTTAGTGAACAGTTATGGTGATTATTTTGAGAGGATGATCAGAGGGCTCTTCATGAAACTAAGGGAGTGGGGAAGAGCAGGACTCCAGCGGTAGGCTTTTTGCAGAGCGATAGACGGCTTTGATTCTCTCTGAGTCTTTCCTGGATTAAGTGAATCGCAGGAAATGAATGGAAGGCTGCTGTGAAAGAAGCCGTAAAGAACGGACAACAGACCCTCATCAATGACTTGAAAAAAGTTATATGAAAGAGCGACCGAGAGTCTTTTGGGAGCGTCCGTATTTCATTCAAATGCCCTTGCCTCCTGAGCCGTAAACAGACTATCCTCTTCCTCGCGTCTTCCCTCTTTGCCATATTAAACCTCAGCACTAACAGCTCAAATAGCAACTCACTGCGTTGTTCCTCAATGCTCGCCAATTTCTCAGGTCCCACCAGGAAACTGATGGGTCCAAACTGACTGAAGAGATAAAAAGAGATGTGTTTTCCATACTGGCCAACGCCCTCATAGTGAACAAGTCCCTGCTGAAAGAAGACTGGACACACATCCTGCCTCTCATAGTGGAGGAGTTTGCCGACTCAGATACAAAAGCTGTTCAGGAGTTTGCCCTGACTAGAGTTTTGTTTCTGCTTACTTTTGAGCCGGTGAATGAACCTGAAGAGCTGCAGGACTGCTTAACAGATGCTGCTAGGCTTGTCAGCTCAAGAATAGACGCATTGGGATCGGCCGTATCTGAAGAAGTCACTCCTACGCTGATTGAGTACTTGAAGCTGGAGACCAATCTGGCCCACAACTACGTGTTTACTTGTGATATCCTGGTTTTGTAAGTATAAGGGAAAATAAGCACAGGACGTACAAGGGACCAACTACTAACTATGCCCCTACCCAGAACCATCAGCAAACTTCTCACTATTCTTGAGCATCTCCTGATTAATGAGAGTGCCGACACTCAGCTGAAGAAATACATCATCAACACTCTGCTGATGCTGCCCTGTGATGTTCAACAGTACTTCTATTACTTCTCTCTGTCCCCAAGATCCGCCTCAGACTCTCACACAGCGTCCAAAAACGACCAGAAGCCGACCATTTTGAGCCTCATAGACAAGCTGCTAGACGAGCTGAATGAAACGCTGACTCCTATGGATGCTGCCCTGAAGACAAACTCAGCTGGCGCAATCTATTTCGATGCTACGGCCGTCCAGCTGGACTCCTATCCTCTCTCTCTCGTCTCATATATAAACAAAGTCGTTCAATGGAGCTGGGACCTGCTGCATTTGGAGGCGAACTCTCAGATGCTGCAAGAGAGTCCCGAGGTATCTGCAGCAGTTCATGGCTTGTATGAGATTCTTAAGGAGCGTCTTCTGCCCCACGATTCGGATCGGGAAGCGGAACTGGGTGTGGGGAAGACTTTGTGCAACAGACTGCTGAGGCTTGTAAGACTGAATGAGCTGCAGATCAGAGACGTGACTATCGATATATACTTCACTCTGTGCGACAAAAACGGAGAGAAACTTGTGCAGACAATAGGCTTTGGGATTGCCTCTTGGTATCTTGTACAGCACAATATCCCATTGTCGAACGAGACATTGGAGAAGCTGAACCAACAATTGGGACAGGAAGGCGCAGATTTGGTGACTGGTGTAAACCAGAAAAGTGCAGAGGCATTGCGAAAGGAGCGGATGAAGGAGCTGGAGAGTATGACAGACGAGGAGAAGCAACTAGAGGCCGAGAGACTGTTTGTGCTTTTTGAGCGAATCAGACAGAATGGAGTCCTGAAGATAGAAAATCCGTTTATCAAAGCCAAACACGAGGGGAAGTTTGATCAGTGAGGGGATTTATGAATGTAAGTGAAGGTATGAAAGGCATTCAGATGGGAAGGATGGAGGTACCTTTAGGAATGAGTGCATCAAGCTGGATTACAGAAGAGCCTTCAATTTGATTCAAACATGAGTCTTTACTGTGTTCAGTGACGAGGCAGATGACTAACTGCTCTATCGGCATGTCAGACCGAGGCAGATTTCATACTAGCAAGCCTTTATGAACAGTTGTGAATACGGATCACAACAAGAATGGCGGAACTGGGGAGACAAACATGCAGCTTGGGGATCAGAAGGAGCATTACCTGGCAGTTTTTGTTGCTGGTGCTGAAGGAATCGCGCAACTTGAGCTGTCCATGTGGTTTTCAAGAGCAATTTAGTTGATACTTTGTTTCTCTCATTCGACCTTTGAGAAGCTCTAATGGTTGGGCTGATCGCAACCCGGCTTTCTGAGCTTGCTGAGGGAACGATTTAGTTTTATACTAAGTGATTTTCGGCGTGTGTTCGGCGACAAATCAAGGCCGCTCTATAGAATGTTGCTGGCAGAGACGACGTACCTTGAAAGTATTTCATGCCATGTCATACCATAGAGGGGTGAAGAAAGAGGGACTTATTGCAACTGAAAGCAGCCTTCTTTCCATCTCAAACCTGTAAAGTACCTTAAGATCTTTTCATAGCCATCCCATAGCTTACCACTCATTTGATCGCAACAAGTACACCAAACATCTGAAGGGTGATTATATTAAAGTGAACATCACTACAGAGTATAGCACGCAGCAACAGCACACGCCTGCAATCAAAAAACAATAAAGTCTTCAAATAAGCTACCATCCCATCAAAATCAGCAACAATCAAGTCTGCAAATGCCGCCCTTCCATTTCTACCCCGCACACCTCTGAACTAATCGGAGGTCGCCAAAAATCACCGACCTAACATATCCCACGTCTTTACTCAATCAGCCTAAGCCCAGATTGGACTCTCATTAATTCCTCCGCATTCTCCTTTCTCCGCATATATCTCCCTACTTGCCAACATAAGGGTGGAAAAAACCCAAGTCCAATCCTCCCGAATCAAATCTTCTCTCTTAGGTGCTACGACCCTTATGACATACCCCCTAACAGCTGCATCCCGAATTGGCCGCTGTGGTGGATTTGGTCAGATCGACGCCCTTCAGGGCCATCCGCTGCCGCCCATTGCCAGGCGCCACCTGCTCGATCGGCAGTTTGCTGGCTATCTCCCGGAACATCTCCGACACGTTCTTGTTTGTTTTGGCCGAGGTTTCAAAAAACAGCAGCCCGGCCTCCTTGGCATATGCCTCTGCCTCGGCAGTCTCCACCTGTCTCTCTTCCGGGTGTTCCTCTACAATGTCCGCCTTGTTGCCTGCCAGGGCAATCACGAGATTGTCGCTCGCCTGTCTTTGCAGCTGTTTCACCCACGCTTTTGCCTTTTCCAGCGACGCCGCCTGCGTGATGTCGTACACCACCACTGCACAGTTGGCATTCCGATAGTACATGGGCGCCAGAGACTTGTACCGTTCCTGTCCGGCAGTGTCCCATATCTCAAACTTCACAGTTGTGTTTTCGTCCAGCTGTATGGTTTGGGTCAGAAAGGCGGCCCCAATGGTCGATTCCCGAAACTCGTCAAACTGGTTCTTCACAAACCGCTGGACTATGGAGCTTTTGCCCACGGCAGACTCTCCCAATAACACCAGTTTGAATTGGGCAAAGCGGGGGGCCGGAGCCGGGGTTCCGGAGGCGGCGGCTGTGTTCTCCATAGTGCCGGTAATCTTAGCAGGATGTAATTAGGGTCGCGGGACAGTTTGTGCAGTAGAAAACTGTGCCCTTCTTTGCTGTAGATGAGATAAGAGATAAGAATAACAACAATGGCTGGGGCCAGGGGATGTCAATCAGATAGCCTTGAGCCGAATGCTGAATTGAGTCGCTGGGTTCAGATGGGCAGATTCTATCCACTGATATGACTCCTTACATGCGTTTGCCTCTTCTGCCTAATTTCCCTCTTCCACTGGCAGCTTTTGATGTCTATTTTTACTGTTGTTTAGCATCTTGCCATTGTTGCATCTGCCGTTTGTTTGCAGCTCTCACTTGCCGGTTGTGGGAGAGAAGGGAGGAAGGGGGCAGTGCGGGAGATTTGGAGGGGGAGACGCGAGATAGTTAGCTGTCTTATTACCCCTGGAGCGTCGGAGACCGGAGAGGCATCTGCCGAGCGGGAGGAGACGTGAGGGTGGGAGGTGGGGAGGGAAGAGGGAGGGAGGGAGATGGAGATTTTTTACAAAATGGACTCTGGTGTGGTGGTACTGGGGGTTTGGATGGGTTGTTTGATTGCGATAGGTGGATATGTGTGGAGTGGGGTGAGCGGCTATGTGTGGGGACACAGGTCTGGGAGTCTGGGAGTTGTGGCACTGAAGTTCAGAGCAGACATCACGTCTCATCTCTGCCTTCAAGGAGCCGGAGATGTGAGGGAAGTGGTGGGAAGTGTGTAGTAAACGCTGCAGAAATAATTGTTTGAATGAATCAGGTTGATGGAGACATTCCTACTGCAGTCCAACTCACAGTTTAAGTGTGCCTTGAGACTCACCCAGCAAGCCTGCGTATTTCCTCTTCCCTTCCGCTGTTCGAATGGTTTTCGGATGTTCTTACAGGTTACAGCATGTCTGCTAGTATCTCCTCGACAGCTTCCCCAAGCCTGCCCTGCTCTCAAAAGTAGCGATTCACTTTTTCTCTCCCCAATCCCCACATATCAGATGTCTAAGCCTAAAAATAAGCTACATCTGCTTTATCTAAAATATATCTGCTTATTCCCCCTCTCCAGCATCGCCCTCCCGCATCCCTCCCCCACCTCACGTCTCATCCCATCTCCACACCCCACGTCTCATTTCGTCATTCCTTTTCACATGTACACAGTAACAAATATTTCACCATACAAACAAAAATTTTCAGCCTCTTCAGCTTTCAGCTGACAGCCCAGGCGACATCTCAACTGAATTATCCGACAACCAAAAGCAGCGAAAATCACTTGAAAGGACCCCTATAAATCTGCCTTCTGGAGTTGACTGATTCCAACATTGACATCACAGGAGCAGGCTACTGCCAGGGGTTGAATGGCAGATTCCAGCATTTCCAGCAGATAAACCTTTCAAAAAACCATCCATCAACCAACCATTTGCAACTCACACCCTATCGACTCCCCTCTCAACATCTCAAACCTCACCAATCTCCTTCTGACCCCACCACCTCTTCCACATTTCACTCCCTCCCCTCAACACCTCACCTCTCCCTCCCATGCCTTCCCTCGCCTCCCAATTAGCCTCCCTCCGGGAGACGTCCAAACTGGAAACAACTTCCATCGACCGCAAGAAACGGCACAAGTTCCACCAGCTGTCCCTCGTCTACGACAAAAAAACCGCCGCCACCCAGGACTTCGACACCATCTACTCAGTCGCTGCCGAGGCACTTACCGAGCTGCAGTCCATCAACCCGCAGTTTGGCAAATTCTGGAACAACCTGTTCTCGGAAACGGCTATTGACTATGACGTCTCGGTCCAGTCTCCCGAGACGCTTGCCGCGCTGAACAAAGCTGTGGATGCGTTTGCCGCCCTGGTCGGCCCGCTGCTGCGCCTCAATGTGGCGCTGTATGCTTTGGAGTGGCTGGTGCGCCGGTTCCAGATAAACCTGCACCGGCCGCAGTTGCTGCTGCTGCTGGCGCTGCCGTACTATCGGGACGCCGGAGTGTTTCTCCGGTTCCTTTCCGTTGTTCCGCTTTCCGTCTTCCCGCCAGAGTTCCACTGGCTCCTTCCGGCGAAGAAATCCCTTACCCCGCCTGCCCCGCGGCTGCTGGCCCGCGTGTTTGCCACCAACGCCGAGTTCTACCAGCTTTTCGCCGGCCACGTGACCTCGCGGGTCCGGGCCGGTGCCGACGACGACCGCCTGCTGATGTTTTGGTCCTCCAACTCCATCCTCTCCATAGTGGAAATGAAATCCGCGGCTCGGGCCGGCGGAGCTGAAGACGAGGAGATTCTCGGCAAATACCTCCCGACCGCCTCGGCGCTTCTCGGGCGGGGCACCTCGGCAAAGGCAAAAGCCGCCGCTTATATGGTTGTGGCGGTTCTGTTCCACGAGTGTGTGCC
>JAKTWI010000314.1:0-30704 GCA_030561065.1 Sporopachydermia cereana | reverse complement strand
CCCCTCCTACCCCTCTCACCCCTGCTTACCCCTACTAACACCCTTTCCCCTTTAGCATTCCCGAAGTGGACATCCACACCTACCAGACCCAACTGCAGGAAATCCCCCCGCTGCTGTCCCGCTTCTCGTACAAACCGGTATGGGACGGCATTGGCGGCTCCGTCGCCCGCTTCACCGAAATCGCAAACCCAGCCGCCCCGGACGAAACGGCGGCAAACTCCTATTCCCTAAAACGGCAAATGGGGCCGAAGGCCCATGCCGTAATGGGCGACACGTCGCAGCTGCCGTTCCAGCCGGGCGGATTGTCTATGGACGCAAAGGGTCTGGCCCGGAAGCTGGTGCTGATGCACCGGGATGCTGATGGTCTGTTTGACATGCCGCCCTCCCTCAGCCGCGGGATGCGGATACGCGGAAGCAGAAGCGGAGGGTCTGCGGGGTCTGCAGGCCGGTCGGAGGATATGGCGGCGCTGGAGACGGAATCGGAACTGCCGGAAGCGGAAGCGGAAGCGGAAGCGGAAGCGGAAGCGGAAGCGGAAGCGGAAGTGGAGTCAGCCGAGCCGGCCGACGGGGCGCTGCCCACCGGCTCGGCAGATGTCGGCTCGGCCTCGGCATTCCCCTCCGCCTCCATCGACGACATCCTCCCCCTTGACGTCTCCTTCGGCCGCGTGCTCCCCGCCCCCGCCGCCGCTACCCCGCACAAAACCACGTGGGCCCACATAGTCGACCTGAACCACAAAATCGACAACTTCGACCTCCTCGTGCCCAACATGGCCCGCACCTTCCCTTTTGAGCTGGACACCTTCCAAAAAGAGGCAGTGTACCATTTGGAGCAGGGCGACTCCGTATTTGTGGCCGCCCACACCTCGGCCGGCAAAACGGTAGTGGCAGAGTACGCAATCGCCATGGCCAACCGCAACATGACTAAAGCCATCTACACATCTCCGATCAAAGCGCTCTCGAACCAGAAGTTCCGGGACTTTAAAGCCGACTTCCCGGAGTTAGATGTCGGACTTATCACCGGAGATGTGCAGATAAACCCCGAGGCGAACTGTCTTATTATGACGACGGAGATTCTCCGCAGTATGCTGTACCGCGGCTCGGATGTGATTCGGGATGTTGAGTTTGTGATTTTTGACGAGGTGCATTACGTAAACGATGTGGACCGCGGCGTGGTGTGGGAGGAGGTGATTATTATGCTGCCGAGTCACGTGAAGTTTGTGCTGCTGTCGGCCACAGTTCCCAACACGTTTGAGTTTGCCGACTGGATTGGGCGCACAAAGCGCAAACACGTGCACGTGATCAGCACGCCGCAGCGGCCCGTGCCGCTGGAGTGTTTTGTGTGGGCGAAGGAGCAGCTGTTTCGGGTTGTGGATGCACAAAGGCGGTTTGACGAGGCGGCGTTTCACAAACACGAATTGGCGTTGAGGGGCAATGGCGGGGGAGGGGGAGGGGCAGGCGGGGCAAGTGGGGGGGCAGGCGGGGCAGGCGGGGGTGGCGCGCGGGGGCGGGGCGGCAGCGGGGGGCAACTGAGCCGTGGCGGCAGAGGCGGGCGCGGAGGTCGCGGAGGCCGCGGCGGCTCTTCCGGCGGCTCCGGTCCCTCCGGTCCCTCCGGCTCTTCCGGTCCCTCCGCCTCCGGCTCCGGTCCTCTCGCCTCCGGCCGCTTCTTTTCCCGCGACGGCCCGAACAAAAAAACCTGGCCGACGCTCATTTCCCACCTCAAAAAAGCCGAGCTGCTTCCGGCCGTCATTTTCGTCTTTTCACAAAAACGCTGTGCCGAGTATGCCGAGTCTCTCCGTTCCGCCGATCTGTGCACGCACAAAGAAAAATCCCAAATTCACATGTTTCTGGACAAGTCTGTGGCCCGCCTCAAAGCCGAGGACCGTTCCCTGCCACAAATACTCGCCGTGCGGGAAATGCTGGGCCGCGGCATTGCCCTCCACCACGGCGGGCTGCTGCCGATTGTGAAAGAGTGCATAGAAATTCTGTTTGCGCGCGGGCTGGTGAAAGTGCTGTTTGCCACAGAAACTTTCGCTATGGGACTGAACCTGCCGACGCGCACAGTTGTATTTGCCGAGATCCGCAAACACGACGGCCGCAGCCATCGGGATTTGTTGCCGGGGGAGTTTACACAAATGGCCGGGCGGGCCGGGCGGCGGGGTTTGGACAAAACCGGAACGGTGATTGTGATGGCGTACAATCAGCCGCTGGACAAAAGCGGGTTCAAAGAGGTCGTTTTGGGTAAGCCGACGAAGCTGCAGTCGCAGTTCCGGCTTACGTACAATATGATTCTGAATCTTTTGCGTATTGAGGCGCTGCGGGTGGAGGAGATGATCCGGCGGAGTTTCAGTGAGAACTCGACGCAGGTGATGCTGCCGGAGTACGAGGCGGAGGTGCAGCGGCTGGAGGCGGAGCTGGCGGAGGCGGATGCGGGGGCGGGGCAGACGTGCGGGGTATGCGGGGCTGGCGGGGCTGAAGGCGGGGCGCTGGTGGCGCAGCTGCATGCGTACGAGACGGCCATGCGGGAGTTTTTCGCCTCAATGGGGCCCGTCAAGCGGAAGCTTATTTTCCCCGGCCGGCTGGTGGTGGCGCGGATTGAGGCGCGGGTGGAGGTGGCGCTGGTGGTGGCGCTGGCGGGGGAGGGGCAGCTGCTGGTGGGGCAGCTGCGGCGGCGGCGGGGTGTTCCCGTTCCGGAAACGGCCCGCCTGCCGTACCTTCCCGATCGGGATTTGTGCCAGCGGCTTGGGCAACTGGAGCTGGAAGACGCCGATCCGGGCGCCGTCGGCGTGCGCATTTCCTACGGGCAGATACTGCAGGTATGCAACATTATGTATGCCGGGAAGATTCTCGGGATAAAGAAGGGCAGCGACGAACACGAGGAGCTGGCGCGGTTTATCCGGAATGTTGCGCGGAATGTGGCGCGGCTGCCGATAAGGCGGCTGACGGACCTGCGGCTGACTATTTCGGAACGGGAGAAAGTGGATGCGGCGGAGGCGCTCAAGCAGGAGATATGCAGCCGCTACCCAATGCGGAAGTGCCCGCAGGTGGCTGCGCATCTCCTGCAGGCCGAGCAGCGGTACAGCAAGGAGCAGAAACTCCGAGAGCTGCGGAGTCTCGTTTCGGAAGACAATATGGATTTGCTGCCGGACTACGAGCAGCGGCTTAAAGTGCTTGGCGATTTAGGGTTTGTGGACGAGCGGCTGAATGTGGTGCTGAAGGGCCGGGTGGCGTGCGAGATCAATTCCGGATTCGAGCTTGTGATTACCGAATTAGTGCTGGACAATTTCCTAGCTGAGTTTGAGCCGGAGGAGATTGTGGCGCTGCTTTCCTGTTTTGTCTACGACAAGCGGGGCGAGGAGGCCACAACCCCGCTGGCCACCCCGCGGCTGGAAAAGGGCCGGGCAAAGATTAAGGAGATTGTGGCGCGGCTGAACGAAGTGTACGAAAAGCACCAGGTGCCGCTGACGCAGGACGAAGCCGAGTTTCTGGAGCGGAACAGGTTTGGGCTTGTCGGAGTTGTGTACGAATGGGCGCGGGGCCAGACGTTTAAGGAGATTATGCAGGTGAGTCCCGAATCGGAAGGGACGATTGTGCGGGTGATTACCCGTTTGGACGAGATATGCCGGGAGGTGAAGAATGCGGCGCTGATTGTGGGCGACTACTCGCTGCATAATAAGATGTCGGAGGCCCAGGAGAAGATCAAAAGGGATATTGTGTTTTGTGCTAGTTTGTACTTGTGAGGGGCGGAAGCGAGGGAGGAAACGGAAGCGGAAGCGGAAGCGGAAGCGGAAGGACAGGACGTTTTTGAAGAGCAGCAGATTGGGAAGGTATTACCGGTTGGGGCATGTACTCCTTTGGTGGGCTCACTTAGTTGGGCCGTTCTGATCTCTTCCCTCCAAATGTGATACAATTCTACTTCAATTTTGAGCCTAAATCTGTTGCACTTCCGTCTCGTATATGTCTCTGGCTTCCTACGTGAGCCGCTGTGAGACGTCTGTGACCAAATTTGAGAGAGCTGCGGGAGACCTTCACAGTGGTAATAAAGGCGAGAGGTCGATGTTGTGATTGGTATGTAAGCGAAGCGGTTGGTTATCCCACCCCGCCTTTACCCCTCATGGAGTGTGTTTTCAATCCCGCGTTTTAGCGTATTGCCTCCTTTTCTCTCCTTTTATGGCTGCAGCTTGATGCTTTTGCTTGCCACATTTTCAGGTGGGTGTATTAGTTTTGACTGGCATTCACTTTCTCTTCTCAGGTCTTTCCGCCTTTAGGCCGGTCAGCCGCTCGGCTGTTCCGTTATAGTTTCCGCTTCACGTCAAAAGGAAACTATACTTTATAATCTCCGAAACGTCAACATCCTCTCCGCTGTAGCTCAAATAGTACATATCCTCTCAAACATCTCCGTAGTTTTCACATCCTTTCCGCCTTGGCCTTTCCTCTCTCTCTCCTCCGCCATCTTCTCCGCCATCTTTACCGTCATTCATTCCGCGGCATCATCATAGAATCTCAAAAATCATTTCGATATCCGCTCCACAACGAAGGCGACGAGCAGACTCTCATGACAACCTATTCAGATTCTCTCCTTCTCACTGTACCATCTGCAACTCCAAAAAGCCGACACAATGAGTTCAATGAACAAGTTCTTCGGCATAACTCTGGCATGTTGGAGTGTCTATGCAGGTATGTGGGAAGAAGAATGATAGAAGCGAAAATCTTATGGCGTTTACTTACTAACAGGGTACAGGTGTGTCCTTTTTCAAGCCTCTAATTCTGTAAGTTGAGGCCAGTTGTATAGTGTACCATGCATAGCCCCTCACTCTGTGGGACGCGCATTGTTGCTGAGTCTAACTGGATGGTTTAGAGAGGAGCTGGAAAAGCAGGGCAGGCTGAAGCCGGAGTTCAGAGATGAACTGAAAGAGGTCCGAATACAGGAGGAGATTACGAGGAAAGAGAAGGACGCGTTTCTGGATCTGTTCAGGTCGTCAGGAAAGAAATCTGCCGATCAAAGCGATACCCAGGCTGTCCCACCGAGTTTCTCTGATTCCAATGACAAACAATGAGAGTTTGAGACTGTATTCGATTGCGACGGAACGGAAGGAAGGGAGAGGCTGACTAACCAAAATTTGCACTTCTCTGCCAGACTATAATGATTTCTACTGTATATAAACGAGCGATATGCCATATATTCGAGACACACCGCATCTTCAAGCCGGTGAGTGCAAAGGGCAACCATGCCCTAAGCTACAGCCCCAGCCGGGAGTCACAGGGCTTCCGCTTCATCTCAAAAACTGAGCGGCACTGACTAAACACTCTCAGTCCTATTTTTCATCTCTTTGTCTCCAATTTCTTAACGAAAGCATTCACCCCCTCATCCCTCCTCTCCTACTACTGACATCAATTCCGGATACTTTGCTCTTATAGTCTCCGCTATGCTTACTATCATCTCCCAAATCTCCCGCTCCCGCTCCCCTACCATTCCGGAAACTACCTTGTTAATATCCTCTCCGCTTTCTATCATCTCCGAAATATCCGCATCGCATCTCTCAAATTTTTTTATTGATTGTTTACACTGTGAAAACCCTCAAATCATTAGCTCCACTCTATTCAACACAACTCCTTCAAATCTGCATCATACAAAAATTCCTCCGTAATAGCAAAACAATCACTATAAACCCTTCTCTACTCTCTCAACCTTCTCACCCCAAGTCCACCCCATCCCTACTCCCACAATGGCCAAAAGCAAAAAACGCAGCAAAAGAGCCGGCAAAGCCGCCCCGGCCTCCGGTTCCGGCCCGCTGGCCCGCCCGGCGGCCCGCCCAACTCCGAAAACAGCCGCAAAAGACGAAAAACTCCGCCAGTCGAAAATCCTTCCCCTTCTGGAAAAACTCTCTTCCCCAATCCCCAACGAACGGTCCATTGCCATCTCGGCAGTAACAGCAATGTGTGATGACCCCCAACTCCGAAGTCTCCTCCTGAAAGAAAAGCTGGTGAAAATCGTGCTGGAGCAAATGATTTCCGATTCTAATATGGAGATTTTGGTGGAAAGTTTTGGCCTGCTCCGCAACCTCTGTGTGGAGCAGGGCTACGATGTTTCCGTTTTCCTGTACCGGAACGGTATATTTACGGCCATAAGCGCCGGGCTGGCCAAATGCCGGGCCGGCTTTGCCGCCGTCTCGGCAGACACAAACGCGGCAGAGACGGCGCTTCTGTTTGACTATGCCGAGAATCTGGTGTCGCTGGTGACGGCGATGGCGGCGGCTGTAGACGAAGTGTTTGACTACGTGGCGGAGCAGTTTGCCGAGCTGCCGCAGTTTGTGGTGCCGCTGCTGCAGGCTCCGCCGGCGGTTCCGTTGAGCGGGCAGCTGGTGAATCAGCTGCTGGAGTGCGTGTATACGTTTGCCGAGTCGTGGCAGTTTGTGCACAGACTGTACGAAAGCGGGTTCAGGTTACAAACGCTGGAGGGGCTGCCAGGCGGGGTAGGCGGGGCAGGCGGGGCAGGCGGGGTTACCCCGCTCACTGCCGTCTACTGCGTTGGCATTCGGTACCAGATTCTGGCCACAGAAGCCATTGCCGCCGGCGCTTCGCTGGCCGACACTCGGGAAACGGAGCTGGCGGAAATGTTTGCCCGGCTGGTGCAGAGCCTTCGGGCCGTGGACGTGCCGGCAGCGGAAGCGGCAGCCGGCCGAGCCGCCGACGGAGCTGAAGCCGCCGCCGGAGCTGCCGATGGAGCCTCTGGTATTATTGACGCCCGCAGCAAAGAGGAAGCGGCGGCACAAAAACGGGCCCGCGAAAACCTCCGAGCCGTCGACCTCGGATTGGACGTGCTGGCGGGGCTGCTGCAAACTGTGGCTGTCCGTACGCCTGTTGGTGCCATCGGCTCGGCAAAAACGGAAACGGAAACGGAAGCGGAAGCGGAAGCGGAAGCGGAAGATACCGAAATGGAAGTCGATTCCGCTGCGGCTTTGGAAGCCGAACTGGCGGCCGTCTCGGATGCCGCAGGAGCTGCGGGGGCTGCCGAAGTTGCCCAAAACGGAAATCACGTGGCGCTCACTTCGGAACTGCATCGGGTGCTGGTGGCGGACGTCTACCCGTTTCTGACGGGGCTGCTGGCGCACGGTGGCTTTGAGGTGAAGACGCTGGTGGCGCTGAACAACTTTGTGTGGCTGGTGTGTGGCTCGGCGGAGCTGCGGCAGGAGTGTGCGCCACAGCTGGCGGAACTGTGGCGCAGGTGCCAGGAAACGCTGATGGAGTTCGGCGGGGCAGCCGGCGGGGCTGGCGGGGCTGGCGGGGCTGGCGGGGCGGATTTGACGCGGCAGTTTGAGACGCTGCATGCCGTTTTGGGCATTGAGTGGGCGCTGCTGCAGTCGCTGGACGTGCAGCAGACGGCGGAGCGGTGCCGCGCGATGATGGCGCTGTGCCGGCAGGTTCTGGCCGAAAGCGGAAGCGGGGCGGAAGACGGAACGGAGAGTGGAAGCGGGGCAGACGGGGCAGATGCGGGGCTGCAGGTGTCGGAAGAGGAGAAAACGGAGTTCGTGACCCGGGTGCTTGGCATTCTGGCCCTGATGTGCCGCAAAGCGGAAGCCGACACGGAACTGGTGGCGGCAGTGACGGAGTTTCTCCTCCATTTCATCCCGGCGTCACAAACCGACGTTCCGCATGCCGAGCCGCAGCTGGTCATTGAGGCCCTCAACAGCCTGTTTGACATTTACGCCGACCGGAGTTACGCATACGATGCGGCGCTGTTTGTGCAGGGCGGCCTCGGGCCGAAACTGCAAAGTCTGGTGGGGCCGGTGAAGGCGGTGGTGCGGCGCATTGACCGGAAAAAGGACTGGGAGCTGAAGGAAAGAGCCGCGGAAACGTATACGAATCTGGTAAGGTTTATTGCGTATAAACAGAAGGAGCAGCAGAGGCAGGGGTAGGTGGGGGAGCGGGAGGGAGGGAGCGGGAGGGAATAGCGGAAAAGATAGCGGAAAATATAGCGGAAAATATAGCGGAAAATATAGCGGAAAAGATAGCGGAAAAGATAGCGGAAGAAGTAGCGGAAAATATAGCGGAGGATGTGGGATGGAGAGGAGACGCGTTGTTGTTGAGGACGGATGCGGAAGCGGAAGCGGAAACGGAAGCGGAAGCGAAAGCGGACAGAAACGGATGGAAACGGAAACGGGCATTCGGGGGCCGAACTCTGCTGCTGAAACTCAGGCGGCCCAGATCCTGGGGGCCAACTCATCCGTCTCTATACCCCTTCGACACCGGGTTTTCTGAAGAATGAAGCTTTTGACTGATATCATTCATACTATCTTTTCCTCCCTTATGTTCAAAATGCTGAGGAGATATGAAGGTGGGAGGTGTGGGGGATACTATTACTCTATGGAGCTGAATGCAAATGATCAACCACTTGATGGTGGAGACAGCCGGAAGTCTTTTCAGGCTCTGTTGTATCATTCAGCAGGTTTGCAAATAATGTGGCGAATGGATTTTGAGGAAATGAAAGGAAAGAATGGAGGGCAAGAAGGAAAAGGACGAAGGAAAAAGGAAAGAATTCTCAGACCTATGAAGATGAGAAAATGAGAAGATGAGAAGATGAGAAGGAAGAGAGGAAAAGACAGATTGAGGTGATTTTGTTAGCCTATCCTTCAGATTAATGAGTACCCAGTAATAACTATCTTATTGGTGAGAATGAGGGTTTAGCTGTAACAGTTAGAGTATTCGTCTGAGTTGGAGACTTAGTGTATGAGGAATCAAATTGCCTTTTTGTCACTTCGGCTGACTGAGTCTGTTGTCAATAGCTCAATGATAACTGGGAAAGCATCTTGGAAATTCATTCGCTCTGAGCCGTTTTGGCTCTCATCTGATGAAACGAGAATAGCATGGGGCATAGGAAACAGTTTTACATGCTCGTCTCTGAAAAGACTTTTTTTGCATAAGGAACTTGATTGGCCTTTTGCCTGCCAAAAGGTTGTCAGTTGTTATGAACTTAGTAATAGAGAGGTGTCAAAGTGGGTATCAAGAGGTTATTACAATTGAGTGGTTGATTGGAGCTGTGAGGTTCATTCGTTAGAAACAGAGGACTTATAAACTTTGATGTAGATGATATTGGAACTCCAAAAGAACAGCTTTCTAGTTCTCTGTAATTTATCTCAAACGACAAAGGTGTTCTGAGCTCCATAAATAGTTGCTGAAATATCATTGAGCCTTTAGCTCATCTTCAGTTATATTGTAAAACCATTCAACCAATAGTGAGACTTTGAATCACCGAAAGGCCTTCAGTAAATTTCCTTCTATTTTCTTTCTGGAACCAACATCCTTAGGGAGTTTCAGAGAACCAAGAAATGAATAGGAGAGAATAAACAGATTGAACAAAACAACCAGGGAAACAAAAATAAAGCAAGACAGTAAACATTTATTTCTCCAGAATTTCGAGACTACTTCCTATAAACTTGTGACCGACCTTGATAGAAAATTTGAGTATTCCCTTCAGCCAGCATTTGCCAAAGATTTCTGTAAGAGATAGAGATAGTTTGAACTTACACACTGAGATAGAATACATGCTGCGAGTCAGCTTCCCGCTAGATAAGCCGGAACTGATCGTGGAAGCCGGAAGACTGGGATAGCCGGGAAGTCGGTAAAGTCCGTCTATGCCCATAAAGGAAAAAAACAAAGGTTCCCGTTTAGCGGAAACAATGCAAAGGGATTCAGTAAACGGAGGGGCCGGCCGAAGGGAGTCAAAGGGGAGCGTGAGAGTTGGCAGATAAGGCGGAAACAATGACTGAAGCGGCATCGGAGATATGGGCGGAGAACATGCCCAAAGCCGAAAGCGTGGATAGCAAAGAACAGCCGACAAGCCCAGATAACTTCAAGATTCCAACCCCCAAACATAGAATAGCAATAATCGCACCTCCGCACATCCGCATGAGTTATACATCTCGGTATTAGCTCCTTCCGTTCCGTCGTTCCCCTCCGTTGTTCCGCTCCGTCTCTTCTTTCGGCTCCTTCGTTCCGTTTTCCTATTCCGGTTCCCTAATCCGGTATTTCAACCCGTTCATCCGTTCATTCGTTCCGTTCCGTTCATCCGCTCCCCCATCCATTCCCCCCATCCCTTCCGCCCCTCCCTTCCGCGTTCCCCTCCGCTCCCTAATTCTACCAACTCTCCTCTCCTCTCCTCTTCTTTTCATTCTCCCGCCTAAGCCGACGCGTACCGCCGGCACTGCTCCTTCACCTTCCGCTCGTACAGCGCCGTGTCGGACTTGAACGCTTTGAAGGCGTCCACCTGCGCCGGCGAGTCCGGATTGGGATCGTTCAGCAGCTCCTGAATGCCCAACAAGATCTGCTTCACTGTAATCGCCGGCTTCCAGTCCTCGTCCTCATTGAGAATACTGAGGCACACTGTGCCGCTGGGATACACATTCGGATGCCAAAAGCCGGCCGGGAACTGGCACTTCGGCGGCTTAGTCGGATACTCTTCCGGGAACCGGATGGTCAGCGGATACGTCCCGCCGCCCCACAGAGTGTTTGGTTTGCCGGGGATTCCGGCGTTCCACGTCATCAGGTCCAAGTTGCCCTGGGCGTCTTTAGCAGGCTTGGCAAAGAAACCAAAAGGATGGTCTTTGCGCCATTGTTTCCTATAGTGAGGGGTGTTAGTAGCTGATGTGTGACTAATGTGGAATTTATGGGAGATAGAGTTATGCTGTTGATGAATGTAAACAATAGGAAAACATACCTTTCCTCCTGGAGTCTGTTTTTGCAGAGAGTCGACATTATGGTGGGGGATTAGTGGGAAATTCAACAGGCTAATATGCGTGCAGTTGGGCTGTAGTATTGCTAGGCGAAAAGCTCAGTGGCGCGCTTAGGAACAGGAAAGTAGGAGTAGAGTGGATTTGCCTGCAGATAGTTTATACCCCAACAGATAGGAAATACCAGTCCAGACTTTTCAATATCTTTGAAGGAAATCCACAAAAAGTATCAACGGTTTGTGAAAGCTCGAAAAGCACGAGACGTTTCACCAGATTCACAGTATCACCAGTATCTTCTTCAAAGGCAAATATTATCTGCCAGCAGATAGATCAATGTGTGATTTGGGGATGGCAATAGTAGCCGCAGTCCAGCGCTTCTTGATTCCGTTCAAGTGGCGAAATTGACAGAACAAACAGGGCTTTCTTTGCTTTCAATTTCCAGTAATTTTTATATAAGTTTCAGCAGTTTTTTCCCTCCGTTTGCTATTTTGTTGATCCGTGCCGCTGTTTTGTTAGCCCGAAAAGTGGAAAAGTAAATCAAAGAAAACTGCAAACAACTGGCTGGGGCGAGAGGAGTTGTGATGTTCGGGGGAGGAGAGGGGATAGAAGATCACGCTATCAATAAGTGGCAAAATAGTGTTTGATGATTACGTGATGGCAAAATGATTAGGGAACAGGCATCAAAGAATATTAGATTACGTGATAGGCAAATGACCCCACCAGTCCCGAGTCCGGTCCTAGGCAGGCGGGAAATACCGGAAACGATACCCCACTTTTCTGCAAGGGCCGAGGCCGGGTAAAATCGGCATACTCATGTCAGTCGACCGCGTCTGGGGAACAGAGAAAGGCGGAGGAAAAGTGCTGAAAGAGTGTCAATTATGACGGAAAAGACATGGCATTAAAGTGTTTTAGTTGGATGTCGAGGATAACGGAAAGGAGGATATCGAAAGGGTAGAAAGAGTTGAAGCTGGGAAGCTCAAAGTGAAAAAAGCAAGGCGCGGAGGACAGCAGCATTGAAAATAGAAACTTCCCATCTGAGCTTAGAAATCAACTGAGTTATCTGAAAATATTACAGCAGCTCAAGCATTTTTACTGGAGGGCAACCGAAGACGCGACAGTGGGCTCTTTAAGCATTTTGAGCGTCTTTCCAGCTAGTGCAAAAACTCCACATTCGAATCAGTCTGTTCCCCCATATCTGCTGCTGGGATATTTTGGTGAATGTCTAACTAACTGCCAGAAGACCTAATTCCCTTTATCCACACAACCTACTCACAATGGCTGCAGATTCGGACTACGACGATCTGGATGATCTGGACGAGTTTCTGGACGAGTTCAGCAATGACGTGCTAAGTAAACCCCCCGGACAGCGGGAAGAAGAAATTATACCTGAGGCGACAACTGCCGGCCCAACAGGAGGAAACAATAATACCCTCGGGAGCGCAAATGACGTCTCGGACGACAGGCAGCCTACTGAAAGTACCCCGGCAACTACACACAAAGAGAAGAAACCCCAGCTGGCGGAAGAAGCGGATCTCGACTCGTTTGACCCAGAAGATATGGACCCCGAGGAGTTTGCCCAGCAGATCCAAAAAGGTATGGACGAGCTGTTCAAAGAGATGGAGACGTCTCCGGATGCACAGAAGCAGCTGGAGTCGCTGCTGCGCGAAGTGTCGGGTTTGACGGGCGACAAAGAAGCTGCCAAGCCCCCATCGGGTAGTAAAACGGCTTCGGCAGAGGACAAGAAGGAGCCATCTGGAGCGCCGGCAGGGCTGAATTCTGTGATT
Source organism: Sporopachydermia cereana (assembly GCA_030561065.1). Taxonomy (NCBI): domain Eukaryota; kingdom Fungi; phylum Ascomycota; class Sporopachydermiomycetes; order Sporopachydermiales; family Sporopachydermiaceae; genus Sporopachydermia; species Sporopachydermia cereana. The sequence continues at coordinate 18,196 of JAKTWI010000314.1, read as the reverse complement.
GCCGACACACTGAACCGAATGAAGGAGTCGGGTCAGAAAATTGACAGCGAACTGGAGAACAATGAAGGTACAGACGATTTTCTGGCGGAAATGCTGCGGCAGATGAACCTGTCTCAATCGGGCACTGGTGGCTCGGGCGGAGATTTCAACATCAATGAGCTGTTTGCCGATATGCTGGAGCAGCTGAGTCGGAAAGATATTCTGTACGAGCCTATCAAGGAGCTGAGCGATAAGTTTCCCGCATGGCTGAAGGAAAACGATGCTAAGCTGTCTGTGGAGGACAGAAGCCGGTATTTGCTCCAGCAGCAGCTGGTATCGGAGATGGTGGCACAGTATGAGGCAAGCGACTACAGCGACTCCAACAAGGAGCACAGAGCTTATATTTCTGAGAGACTTGAAAAGGTAAGAGACAGGGGTTTTGGAGGGAAGGAAGGATGGGAGGTTGGAATACCAGCAGTACTTGCGGTAGGCGATGAATTATGGAAATGATGTGATATACTAACTGATGAATCTCTACCCACAGATGCAAAATGCAGGCGCACCACCAGCTGATCTGGTTGGCGATGCTGGAATCCCTGGTTTGGATTTCAATGACAGCAGTTTACCCGACATCCCGGATAACCTGGATCAGCAATGTGCACAGGCTTAGAGAGCCACGGGGCTTCTAGCGGGACTGACACAATGAGTAGTAATGTGTGATGGACGGAATGTATATTATGCAGCGAATTAGATGAGGAGCGTGTTATGAGTGGGTAATTGTAGGGTAGATACGGGAAATTTGGTCTCTCGAGGCATCTCCTCACTGACCGGTCAGCTTTAGCCAATCAGACTCAAAGCGCTTTAGCGCTTTTGGCGTTGAATGCAGCGTTTGATTAGGAGCCTCACTGCTGACTACTCCGAATAAGATCGGTTCGGCCTTTTTTCCGCCACACTTCCGTCCTCCCGTTCCGTCTTTCGGTTCCGTCTTTCAATCTTGACTCTCACGTCTCCTCCCAACTCTCACGTCTCCTCCCACATTCTTATGCACCTTCCTGCTCCACCCCAACATTCTGCCCACATTTTAGTTTCAGTGTGATTAACGTGTTATCACTATGAATTATCTGAAAGCCACCATTTTTTAGCTACATTTCATTATCTCAAATAACCCAATTTTTTTGATAAAATCAGAAGAAACTATATACCTGCAGCAACATGTCTCCTATATGTAGAAGTGGAAGTTCAATGTCAATACAGCAAACTCTCCCTTGCATAAATAATGCATTAGAATGCATGAAACCTTCCCCATTCGGCAGCACACCCAAAACTCAATCTTCCCTCCCCAGCGCTTCCAAGGCGTCTCTTTTCTTCTCCAAAACAAACAACAAACAGTATGATTCAACTCCAAATCACTTCCATTCTTACAACCTATCAGACACTCCACACCCCTAAAAACTGCAAAACACTGCAGCCGGAACGCATGACCTGCCGGGCCCATAGATCCCGCTCTTCCCGCATTTCTTCCTTCCACAGGTTGCCCCCACTATACAACTTTCCCTCCCTCACGGTCCTTCAAAAGGGCACCCCGCATTTGGTCACAACATCAACTTCGCCAACTTTCTTTCCTCTTGTCCTGTCACCAAGGTAGCCGTTGAAACTCGGCAAAAGGTCCAAGCCCCGCAATAACCACTCAAAGCTCATCAACACCCCTCCAACATCCCACCCCAAACACCCATCCCAAACCCACACAGCAATTAAACAATGGGTGAGTCGAATACCTGAATACCTCGAATCCTTACAAGTCTGTCTCTGTCATTGTCTATTCCCCCCTTCCTACTTCTTTTCCCAAAATTCCTCTTCCCCACCATCTCCGCCTTCCCCATACTAACCCCCAACCCACCAGACAAATCCATCCAAAGAGGTCTCAATGACCGTTTCTACGACAAACGGAAGGCTGCTGCTTTAGAACTGGAGCGGCAGATCCGCCAGCTGATCGTCCAAAAGGACACAGCCAAAATCCGCAAAATCATCGACGAGCTGTGCCGCGACTACGCATATGCCGTTCACCAGCCGAACGCCCGCAACGGCGGCCTGATAGGCCTGGCAGCCGCCGCCATCGCCCTCGGCCAGAACGAAGTGGCCCCCTATTTGGAAGACATCATCCACCCTGTGCTGGCCTGTTTTGGCGACCAGGACGCCCGCGTGCGGTACTATGCCTGTGAGGCCATGTATAACATCGCCAAGGTGTCTAAAGGCGAGATTCTTGTGTACTTTAATGAGATATTTGACGTGCTGTGTAAGCTGGCGGCCGACTCGGATATCTCGGTGAAAAACGGTGCCGATTTGCTGGACCGGCTGATGAAGGATATTGTGGCGGAGAAAGCGGCGACATATGTGTCCACAGTTCACAATATCCGGGACGCACACGACCTGTCGCTGCAGCATAATACTATGGTGGACCATTCGGGCAAAGTGGTGATGGTGAACGCGCCGCAGTCCGACACGGCTTTTTCGCTGCCGCGATTTATCCCGCTGTTGACGGAACGGATATATGCCATCAACCCGTTCACGCGGATGTTCCTTGTGTCGTGGATCAACCTGCTGGACTCGATTCCGAATCTGGAACTGATATCCTATCTGCCGGCCTTCCTCGGCGGGCTTATTTCCTTTCTCAGCGACACGCATAAGGACGTGCGGGTGGTGACGCACTCGACGCTGGACGTGCTGCTGCACGAGATAAAACGCATTGCCGAGTTCCAGCGGTCCATCCGCGAGCACCGGCGGCGGAAGCGGGCCCAGGCGGAAGCCGAGGCGCGCGCCGGTGTCCCGAAGGCCCTGCCGGCGGCCGGGGCGGAAGCCGGGACGGATACCGAGGAGGGCGCTTCGGCTACCGCAAACGTGGCAAATGGAGAAAATACCGGGAAAACCACCCCTTCCACGCGGCATCGGGACTCTAAACTGTCTCTCGGGTCTCTGCCGTTGGCCCAGTCCTCCGACGTAGAAGAAGACTCCAATTACGAGACAAACCCGCCGTTTATGGACACGTTCGACATGAATGAGGAAGACGACTACGACAAAAGTCAGCTGGACGACGAGGGACTGTACCTGCCGGGCGAAGATGTCCACATAGACTACCCCAAGACTATTGAGATTCTCATTTCCCATTTGGACTCTTCGGAAGAGGAGATCCAGCTGGTTGTTCTTACGTGGCTGGACGCCATTTTGGAGATTGCGCCGTATGCGCTGCTGCCGCACGTGCCGAAGCTGCTTTCCATCTTGCTGCAGAACATCTCGTATGACGACGAGAATTTGCGGGAGAAGGCGCTCCAGGTGAATAACAACATTATGGCCTTTATTGAGAGTCTGCCGACGGAAGAAGAGGCGGAAGCGGAAGCGGAAGCGGAGGCAGCCGAGACCGGCGGAGATGCCGAGGCGCACTCGGAGTCTCCGTCCGTGACTCCGCATCCGGCGGAAAGAGTCCCGGAAACTCCCGAACCGGCGCCGAAGCCGCGGATCGTCGGCATCGACCCGGAAACGGAAGTAGAAGAGAGACTCGACTACGGCGCCACCATCAACACTCTCACCCTGCATTTCCTCAACGAACACGAAGTGACCCGTTCGGCAGCACTCGACTGGCTCATCATGCTGCACCACAAGGTGCCGAAACAGTTCCTTCTGCTCCACGACAAGATCTTCATCACCCTACTAAAAGCCCTGAGCGACCCAAGCGAAAATGTGGTAAACCGGGACCTGCAGCTCCTGTCGCAGATATCCTATGAAAGCGACGACAACTACTTCAGTCTCTTTATGTCGAACCTGCTGAACCTGTTCAAAGCAGATCGCAAGTTGCTGGACAGCAAAGGCTATCTCATCATCAAGCAGCTCTGCATCTCCCTGGACCCGCAGCGCATCTACCGCATTCTGGCCGAGCTGCTGGAAAAGGAGGAAGACGTAGAATTTGCCAGCGTGATGGTGCAGATACTCAACAACAATCTCACTACTGCGCCCGAACTGAGCAAACTGCGCAAAATGCTGCGGAACCCGGCAGACGAAGAGGGCACGCAGATGTACCTGAATCTGTTCAAATGCTGGTGCCATTCGGCGCCGGCTGCTCTTTCTCTGTGTCTGCTGTCCCAGGCGTATGAGCATGCGTTTGCCGTTCTGCAGATATTCACTGAGTTTGAGATTACAGTGAGTCTGCTTGTGCAAATAGACGTTTTGGTGCAGCTGCTGGAGTCGCCTGTGTTTACGCGGCTGCGCATGCAGCTGCTGGAGCCGGCAAAACATCCGTATTTGCACAAATGTCTGTACGGCATTCTCATGCTGCTGCCGCAGAGCTCGGCATTCACCACCCTGCGGAACCGGCTCAACAGTGTGGCTCCGATAGCGACGTTCCCGCACCTACAGGCGGAACAGACCGACGAAACGGCGGGTGCCGACGGATCGGAAACACAGGATACGAACGGCCGCCAGTGGCAAGAACTGCTGCAGAAGTTCCGCGAGGTGCAGCAGAAACACGAGCAGTTACGTAATCTGAAAACCGAAATCCAGCGCAGCGTGCTGGCAGAAAGCAGGCCAAAGATTTCTAGCAAAAGAGGCAGCTACATTAACCAGCAGAGCATTTCCTCTGGGGCTGCACCAACGAGGGCGAGTTATAAGTCGTCCTTTTCGCCCGCCCAGGCCTCGGCTCGGCTGCAGAAATAGGGGAGGGGTGAGTAGTTTCTCTGGTTTTGGTCTGAGGGAGATGGAATATGGCAATGGGAGAACATAATGATGTGAGGGTTACTAGAGATGTTCAAAGGGGGGTAAAAAATAGGTGGTAAGTAAGAGGAGGAGGAATGGGAAAAAAGGATGAAATGACAGGAACAAAACGGATGGTGGGAGACTTTTGATTGTTTCAAGAGAAAGGAAAGAGGAGAAAAATGGTCCAGATGTGATACTGTCAAGGTACAGCTGACACGGGAAAAGCTTTAAAGCAGTGATTCAGTGAATATAGAGACGAACAAGAGTAGGATAGTTTATTACTTTCTGAAGGTTGAAAATCAAGTCAAGCAGCGTATAGCGTATACCTCTTGTGATTTGATTTTGTATGATTTTGGTTCATTGGCTTCCCGAATGCTGTCTAATTATTAATCTGTCTGGAGAACATCGACCCAAAGCTGTCCCCCATGATTCATATTGTCACAGAACTTCAGAGAAAGAGGTATGATCATTTGCATGAGCAAGCAGAAGGAATTCTCTTTTCTGGAAAACGTATATCAGACAATTCTATGAGTATTCGTTTGACATATTCAGGCGACTACGTTCTAAGACACCTCTGCTGAGTCATTTCTTCTGAGTGGCAGCCAACATCTCCTCTATTCGTTCCTTCCAGTCTTACAATCACAGCTTGCATTAGTTTGTTATTCTCATGTGTATACTTCGCACATTGTTCCACATCCCTTTCATCTACCGAAAGAAGATTACCAACTCTCACCACTCCTAGTTGCTCTGAACCCTGTGACATCTCCACTGATCCATCACGTCATCCTAAATTCTTCCTGAGTACACAATCTTTATTCCCATAATGGCTAATACTCTACTTCCCGAACTCCGTCTTTGTCCACCACTTTCACCAAAAGGCCCTTGAACCCAATCGGCAGCCGGGTGTCCAGTTCAGCCTCACAAAGTCGCAGCAGATCAACGGCATCCTCCAAAGTCATTCCAGGCCGGTAGTGACGGTCCAACAGCGAGAGACAGTAGTAGCCAGCATATCCATGAGCCCCATAGGGGAGCTTCACCTGAGTTCCAATATAGTCAATGTAGTAGAGGCCTGGTTCTTCCTGTTTGGTGTCGTATCCAGCCACAAGCAGATTCACTTGATATGGTTTCTAAGAGATCTTGTTAGTATTGCGTAGGCAGAATGTGCTGTGGGGCTACCAATCAATCAACCAGTTACATACTCTTGTTCTCAGAGAAGCGTGCAGCTGGTTTCTCACAAAGCTGGCAGCAGCTGCGGTGGTCAAATCGTGATTGTACCGCACAGAATACAGCTTAATGTTGGCTTTGATGAACTCGCAAAAGTTGACTGTCAATTATGAAGGTTAATGTCAATAAGGGTACGATAAACTGAATTAAGACAGTCTCTCTGTATGATAATCGCCCCCCTAAACAGCAAACATACCTGTATCGCCAGCTTCACCTGTGAAGGCCAGAAAGTTGTGTTTATTCAGATCCATCGTCTTGTCGTCGCTGGCCTTCAACACACTGATGCCCCGCACAAACGCCTTCGACGTGGCAATCAACACTCCGTCATTGTATTGTATTCCCAGAATCACATCCATTTTGACAGGATAGCTGACTTCTCTATGTGGTCCTTTTGCTCCTTCTGTTTTCCCTTCCTGCTGCTAGTAGTGGCCGTCTATGTGAGAATCACCGATCTCTTTCGCTGATCCCCAAACTGTTGCCTTTCTTTCGTATTGCTGATTGATCTGCTCAATCAGTTCCTTTGGGCGTCTGACTCTTCCAATGTCTAGTTGTATTCACAATACCAAACCCAACAGCCGACGAATCACAAGTCAGTAATCTCCCAATCAATGCAATAATTACTGAGGAGCAGAATTGCTGTGAATTGTCTTGATAAAAGCACTAAAACCAGTATTTCATCGCTCCTTTCCTCTACTCTCTTTGGTCTTTCAATTACCGCTGGCCATCAATCAACACTGTCGCCACAGCTGGGAATTGAGAGGCGTCCGGTCTCGCAATGGCCCCCCTTTGGGGGGAGGCTGCAAGATCATGTGGATGAGCTGGAGTGAGACGTGATAATAAGCCTGGAGTGAGACGTGATGGTCTTCTTCACGTGACATACAAGGCAGGAGAGCGCGTCTCGCGTTTTTGAAAGCGAAACGCGAACTGCCCTTCGTTATCAAGTTACCAGGAAGTAATGACAACCAGCAAGAATCTAGCAAGAAATGGGGTGCATTCAATGGTTCAGTAATGTGGGAACTCTAATGGAGAAGCGCGAAAACAGTGGGAACAAGGGAGCTACGACTGAAGACAATCGCCTTACATCAGTACGAAACGCGACTATATCGTTAAGCAAGACAGGTGGCCCTTGAAATAAACAACAGTCACTTGCACTCTGCATGCTGTCCTTCTGTGTGATTTTCTTATCCATTATTGTTATTCTCTATCTTCTTGATACTATCTCAATCACCTACAACCCCACCTTGCCACACTGATCAACCAACATGCCAGACTTAACCCCCGCAAATGGCCCCCCTGCGGCTGCTGCCCTCATGACATCCTCCAACCCGTCCTCTCCTGTCACCCGACAGTTCAACTCCGAAGATGCCGTTGACGACATTGAATCTTCGCCCGTGAAAACATCACTGAGCGGCCCTCTCCCTGAGTCTGACTCCGATAGCGACATTACCATTCCAGTGAAAAAAGAACCGGCGGCACAACCCGCTCCCGTGTCCACCAAGAAGGAAGTCAGAAGAGACCACATGCAACTATACTATGAGCGGCTTTTCCCCTACAGACAGCTTTTTCAATGGCTCAACCACTCGCCTGTTGTCTCCACAGACTTCACCAATAGAGAGTTCGCCTTTGAGCTCAAGGGCGGAGTGTACATGCGATACAACTCTTTCAAGACCATTGAGGAGTTCCGCAAAGAGCTACTCAGACTCGTGCCGACGCGGTTTGAGATCGGAGCCGTGTACACCGCCAATCCCCGCGACCGGAAGATCCTGGCCAAATCGGCTCTGAAACCAATGGACAAGGAGCTCGTGTTTGATATCGACTTGACCGATTACGACGGCATCCGCACGTGCTGCTCCAAAACCGACATCTGCTCCAAATGCTGGAAGTTCATCAATGTCGCTATGGAAGTTATGAACGCAGCGCTGCAGGAGGATTTCGGGTTCCAGAACCTCCTGTGGGTGTACTCCGGAAGAAGAGGTGCCCACTGCTGGGTTTCGGATGCCGCTGCCCGAGCTCTTTCCGACAGCGAGCGGAAGGCTGTGGTGGAGTATCTCGATATTTTCCGCAACACAAAGAACGGCAAGCTGATACTGAAAAGACCTCTGCACCCTCACATCTCCCGGAGCCTCGATATCCTCAAACAGCATTTCCAGCAGATTGTGCTGCTGGATCAGGACCCCTGGAGACACGACGCCGAGTCTTTATTGGCTGCTATTCCCGATAAAATGCTGGCGCTGAGTCTGAAAAAGGAGTGGGACGAACACCCCGACAGAAGCAGTGCCCAGAAATGGGATGACATTGACCGGCTGGCCAGCAGAGGTGTTTCCAAAAAGCTGGACACGAAGGCACTGGCAGAAGCCAAAAAGGACATCGTGCTGCAGTATCTGTACCCGAAACTGGACGTCAACGTGTCTGTGTTGATGGGCCATTTGCTCAAATCGCCGTTTTGTATCCACCCAGGCACGGGAAATGTGTGTGTGCCGATCGCAGACACGTCTTTCAATCCGTTCAAAGTTCCCAAAATTGATCAGCTGTTAGTGGAGCTGGCCAACTACGAGGAAAGGGAGATTGAGGAGACGGAAAACAAGTCGGAGACGCCAGAGGCAAAGCCGAAGGACGGCAAAGACCGGTACGATTTCAACAAAACGGCGTTGAGACCGTATGTGGAGTATTTCGGCAAATACGTCCAAAGTGTGCTTGCCTCTCAGAGGAAGATGAAACGGGAGAGAGAGGAGGATCTGACATTCTGAGAAGTTGGAGGTGTTGGAGTTGAAGTGAGGAGGATGTATGAATAGTGGAAATGTCTGGTATTTGGTTAGGTCAGTTTGAGATGTGAATGCTGGTGTCAGGTTTATTGCTTGATGACAAGAGTATTTTCGATGTGTTATAGATGACAAATAGTATAATACACCCAACATTCAATGTGGGGGAAGCATGCAAAATACTGTTTTCAGATATACCAGGTACTTACCAGGACTCTGAGTGTCAGGCTCCGTTTCCAGTTCTGATGCTATTCCGTTCCGCTCCCATTCCGTTTCAATCCCATTCCCTTCCGTTCCGTTTCGTTCCGTCTCTAACCCGTTCCGTTCCGTCTTCAACCCGTTCCGTTCCGTCTTCAACCCCTTCTGTTCCGTCTCTAATCCGTTCCGTTTCAATTCCCTCCCATTCGTTCTCCTCCATACCTTTTTTTCTCACTGAACCACACATGAGAATCCCGGAGAACACACATCGGCATAAATACTCCTGGACAGCCGTTCCCCAGCTCCACTGTTACTCCCCTCGGGACAAACAACTCTAATTTCCTGCTTGCCATTTTCGTGCCACCAACTAAGCCGCTGACTGGCCGTATTCAGACTCCACTTCCCAGAAGAGACACTCACCTCCAAATCATCATAGTCATAGTGATACCGCGGCAGGAATATCTCCGTAGGGAGATACGAAGTAGACCCCTCGGGTTCCTCGCCGTCTATCTCCAAATAAAACTCCGATGTCTTCATATCAAAAGAGTAATTTTTCGGAACCCCGCGGGTTTTCATCGGATACGGCCGGATAACGGAAGGAGCGGCTCGCGTCCCGTCGGCACCAAAATCACCGCTAGCCTCAATCTCCTGCTCAATGAACCCTCCGGACCTTGTCCCAAGACAGGGGGTAGTACTGTCGCTGGTCTCGGTATCCGTTTCCAAGTCCCGACTGTATGTGACGGTGACATCGCTGGACTTCACCGAAGGATAGTACAGTCCCAAGTGGCGGCCCTCGCTGGTATCGTCTCTACTCCAAAAACTGAAATCCTCACAGTTCCAATTGTCGCCGTGTTTATGCGAGTTGATGCTGGTATACGTCCAGTAGGTGTAGTTCATGCAGGATCCATCCAGACCAAATCCCAGCGCGTCATGCGCCTTGATCTGAGAAGTGTAGTCGCCCGTTTTGTATGCCTTCTTCTGGTCCATATCAAACGGCATCCCCGTTTCGGACATAAGCACCGGAACACGGCCCATGTGGTTCAAACACTCCTTCTGCATTTCCACAAACTGGTTCTTGAAAGACCGCTTAATGGCCCGTTCTCCAAACACCATTCCCAAAGCTGGGGTCAGATATCGGCCCCGCAGAATGCCTAGCGTGTCTATATTAAACCAGCTGTTCCATTTCTTCATCATCAGCGTCATGCCATCGTAGTAGTGGATTACGGCAGCACAGTTTTTGTCCAGAGCGGATGTTCCGGCATAGTCCGGCGGGATTTGCAGGACCACAAACTGGCAGAACAAAATCACATCCGGGCCGAGATCCCTTCGGGACAGGTTTTTGAAGTTTGTCCAGAAATCCCGGAAAAAATGGTTTTGGAAGTACTGCATATCGCATTCGGAGCCGTTGCTATCGTGGAAAAAATAGTCCCGTTTCAGCAGTTTCTGGGTTTCCACGTCCCAAACGCCGTTTTGGGCCCACAGACACGTGCCGTACTGCCAACTGGGCGACCGTTTCCACTTGTAGTGTGCCTCGTCGTCAAAATCGGCCCTTTTCAGCCACATAGACGCGCCCTTCGGATCGACTAAACGCGTGCCGCTTTTCTTCGGACCCAAACTGGTAAACTCGTACACGTCCACTAAGCAGGGAATGCCGCTGGCCAGCAGAATGGACTGGAAGGGCGTCGGGCAGGTGCCGTTTTTCAGTTTATCGCTGGACACGGCGGACAGATCGGCACAACCTATCAGACCGGCATTCGGCTCGTTCAGACTTTCCAAACCGAGAATGGCTCCAGAAGAGAAAAGGTCCGTTTCGGCAGCTATGCGGCAGTACAGGTGGTGGAAGGCGTTGAGGAAATGGGATTGCAGGAAGTCCTGGATGTTCACATCATCAATAATGGCGTTAGGGGCAAACATCTTACCGGCGAAAAACAGCGTATACATCAGCTGGGAGCAGAACCGCGTGTAGTTTGTGGCCCAAATCATGCTAGGGTAGTCCTTTTTGTCCTGGACGAAATTGTGGATAACGGCAGATTCCGTCTCGGGAATGTGCAGCGGATTGAGCCCCGCAGCATACAGCGTCCAGAGCGGGGCTCCCGAACCCCCGCAAAGGCGGGACCACACGTCCTGATGCGGATCAATGATAACGTAGAACCCGTGCTGCCGAATGCGCTTCAGCATTTCTATAGTGTAGGATACAAACTCCTCATCGTATACTCCGGGGCCTTCGTGTTCCAGGGCCTCCCACGTGACAAGATACCGTATAGTGTTGAAGCCCCACTGTTTGATGCGGGTCAAATGTTCGTCGGCCGACTCCAGCGGGAACGGCCGGCCGACATAGGAGACGTGGTCGGCATCAAAGAAGACCTCTTTGCTGGTTTTCACGTGCGTCGGCAGGTTCGGCGACGTGGGCAGTTTGGAGGCGCCGTCAAGATTAATGCCCTTTATAGTGATGACCCGGTTGCTTGTGTCCCGGAAGTGGAGACCGTTGGGGTCAGGCGAGAGGCGGTCCATTGTAATGTGGGGTTCAGAGGGTAGGGGAATGGAGGTGCAGAACCTCGCAGGGCAGCAACAGGAGGAGAGTTGAAATTTCCGTGAAAGCACAGAATCGAGCTGTCAGTATGGAGTGAGAGGTGTTGCTGTTAGTAGAGAGAGGAGACTGTTTCTTTGAATGGAGACTGTATATGTAGCTGGTGGAATGTTTAGCTGTTGGGAGAGACCAAACAGAACAGCTGCAGGCTTCACTTGAATTTTTCCTTCGCCTGGAGACAATGGCAACCTGCCAGATGTGGTTTTATTTGTCGTCACCAAACTCGCGAACTCGCGGAAAGACTCTATCGCATAGAGCAGGTTTGCTTGTATAACGCCACTTGCTATACTGTTGTGATATGCTAATTGTCTGTCACTGGAGGTGAACACAACCCAGCCAGCGCACTGCCAGCAACAATGTGATAAAACAGCAAGTATCCAAATGTGTGCAGATATTCTGCTTGTCAGTTTGTCCAGAACTCAATCTCGGGAGTATCTTTCTCTCTAGTAAGACTGCTTGTTTATCTAACAGGAATATCGAATCAGTTGATCTTCTGCTTTCACTGCCTGCTAGTGGTTCTACATGTTGAGCTTCAGGAAGGGGGAGAGATTCCTTTTTGGGATGGGGTGCATAAAGGTGCAGGGGACCAGGCAGAGGAGAAACTTGAAATTGACACTGCAGCTGGGTGTTGAGTTGACGTTGATGTGAGACTATGGGTAGCAATTAGTAGGTACTGAAACTCTCAAAATTTATTGCTCATTACTGGTTATATTCAAGGATATAGGTGGGCTGCAGTATTCTCATAACAGTTTAATCTCCGCACAATATGCATGCATCATCAACTTGCATCAACTTGCATTTGAATGCCTACGCGCTTAGTGGTAAACGGGGCCTTTTTGTAGTGAATACATTAGAGAGCACAACTCTAGGTTTCTAGGAGATAGCAGAGCGAAAATGCAATCTCAACTTAGCTGAATAACTGAAAGCAAAACACAGTTCAGCTAAGCTCCTCTGAACATGTCAAGCTGCTGTCAGGACTGTTAAAGTTTGATGCACGCCCATGCAGTCTAAAGTATATTCCTGTCGACCAATTCCTGACATTCTCCTATATATAGCAGTGTTCGCCTTTGGATAGCTTTCTTTTCTTCTTTCCCCTTGTTTGTATGAGATGTCATAGGAGATGATATATAAAAGGACAAGCTGATATAGTTTGGTTGTTATATATAAATCGAACTAACACAGTAAGTGTTCAATATTTGAATCTTAACAGATTAAGAGTCACAAGGATTCTTTTTATTTGAGCGAGTTCTTTTCAGTGGAAATCATGTCTGGTCCATCACTTCAGGAGCAAAGCAGCGAGTACAAAGTGTTTCACAATGTGTTTGTGAAGTACCCAATTGGGTCGTTGCAGATTGAGAAGTTTGATGATGCAGGGGTCAAGTCATTATGGCTGGATCACTTGTTAAGACAGTTAGGTTCCATAGGAATCAAGACGCTTTCCTACAAGGAAAGCTATGATTCTGCTTTGACCCAAGAAGTATTAGGGTTGAATTACCATGAGCTCCAGGAGCTCCATAAGTCAAACTCAAGCCAGCTGACAGTTGTCATGGATCCCGACAAGTTCAGCAGTGGGGAAAAGGTTGCCAATATCAACACGGTGGAAGGTAAATTGAGATCAATGTTTACTGAGAGAGTGTTGGAGCATGCAATTTTAGGCCCATACTTGAGACAGGCGAAAACCTGGGATGATCTTCGTGCTGTGTCGGTCACAGTTTACGAGATTATTTACGTCTACTTTCATGCGGCAAGCATCTTGAAGGAAAAGATTGCCTCAGTTGATCATAGAGGCACTTTTGCCGGGTATATGAATCTCTTTGAACTGATCACCAGACTTCGTGGTCTGTGTGAACTAAGACATTTCGATGACGTTGGATTCATTATGAACACCATGATTGGTGAGTCCACGAATCGTGTTCCTGTTGAGTCGCTTGACGAAGCCTACAGAAGAGCGGAGGCATCCAGTGTCTATTTGAAGTATCTTGAACATTTGTTCAGAAACAACCCCAGCACTTTTATGGACTTCTTTAGATACAGTCACCTGATCTATGTTCAAAGCTTTACAAACGAGATTAATTGGAATCACTATGAGAAGTTTGACCTGAGACAGAAGTTGGATCTTTCTTTGGAGAACAGTGTTACTTTGGACGAGACACTGAGGTTGTCCAATGAAATGATCAGGGAGTTTGCCCAAAATGTTGGAAGATCACGTGACACTGGTAGTGGAAGTCTCAACAAGGTTGCTGGGAGTGGAGAGTTGATAAATGAGAGTTACAAAGGCTATAACAAAGGAAAAGGGAAATATCAGTCAAAGTCTAGCTGGTCCTCAACATCGAACAACGACAAAGGTGATGGAAGCTCGGGTTTCAAGAAAGGAACTGATAACAAGCCCAAAGTCCCCTCTAAGTCTTACCTACGATACATCAGGCGCAAATATCTGAGTGATAAGCAGCTGACAGCCAAAGAATTAGAGATTGCAAAAACCTACGGTCTGCTTGATAGCAGCACTATCAGCTTTCAGCACGCAAAGCTTGATATGGAGCAGAAGCAGTCAAATTCCAATGCAAAGCTGAACAACATTTGCTGCATTGATGCCACCCACTCAATACCCCAAGGTGTGGATGTGGAAGACCTAAGCCTTGAAATAACATGTAAAGAGATTCAGGAGTCAAAGGCTACCTCCTGGCAGATTATGACGGTTGAAGGTCTGGGTTTTGAATTTTCTGCCTCAGCACAAGTGGCCAGCAGTGTTGGTTTGGTTGCAAAAATTGAACCGGTGGAGACTAGATGGATTCTGTTTGATTGTGGAGCTACCCACCACTTTGTCGGAAATACTGATTGGTTCAAGACAATGAGAAAAGTATACAGAGATAGTGACAAGCTGACTGTCTCATACAATAAGGTCGTAACGTGCGAGTGCGTCGGCTCTGTTGTCGTTGGAACTATTGAGGATCATGAAATTGTTTTGGATAATGTGTGGTACCTTCCCGGTCTTAGTGGCATGGTGTTGAGCGGAAACGAACTGAGAGACAAGGATGTCCGGTTTTCTGTGGTTTCGGACAGCAGAGGATTAATCATCAGCTATAATCTGCTTCCTAAGTTCATTGATTGTCATTTCGCTGTCAAAAAGGTTGGAAATCTGGAGTACGTTGACTTTGGGTCTCTTATTCCAAACGAAGGCGGGCTACACAGGATCACACAAACCAGCAGCGGTGTTCGAACAAAGCTGGAGAAACTTCACGCCCAGCTGGGTCACGTGTCATATGGGACCCTCATTGGTAACCTGAGGAACAACTCCTCGATAACCCCAATAACAACAATCAACAAGGAGGATCTGACTGGTGTGAAACCAGAGGATTTTGTCTGTGAGGTTTGCTCGATTGGAAAGAGCAAGCGCCTACCCTACCCCCCGTCATCGAGAACGTATAGTAGCGTTGGGGAGCTTTTACACTCTGATTTGTCTGGTGAACTTCCAACTTCGAGAAATGGTTTCAAGTACGTCGCTACGTTCATTGATGAGTACTCAAAATTTATGTGGACGTTCCCCTTGAAGCGGAAAAATGAGGCGTTGGAGCAGTTCATATGGCTGCGGCAAGTCATTCGGACCCAACTGGGGAAGGAGGTGAAAATTCTTAGAACGGATAACGGAGGAGAGTTTACTTCCTCCCAGTTTGAATCATTTCTCAAAGACAAAGGGATAACTCATGAAACAACAGTCCCTTATGCTCATGAGCAAAATGGAGTGAGTGAGAGACGGTTTGCTCATCTTTGGGGCTTGATGAGAACGGCTCTAACAGAGTGCAACGGTCCCGCAGAACTCTGGGAGTATTTGCTGCTCTATGTAACACGGATTATCAACGGTGTCTATTTACGCCGTGATGTATCTGGAAGTATGAAGACAGCCTTTGAGCTAGTGTTTGGCAGGAAGCCCCAGCTACAGCAACTCCATACCTTTGGTTGTGACTGCATCATCCACATACCGCTGGAGAAACGCTTACCCGGAACTAAGCTCTTGGCCACAGGTTCACCAGCCTTTTATCTGTGTCCCATTTCCGGGTCTGAGGGAGCATATCTGTACAATACCCACTCACACAAGGTGGAACAAAGCTACTCTTATCGGTGCAGCGACTCACGCAATGCTACATTCGAGAATATATGTGAGTATCAGCCTCTTCAGACGCTTCAGAAAGACACCAGATCCCTCGAACAGAATCAACAAGGCTCGAAACAGGGCGCTGCAAGCTTCAGACCCCCTACGGGGGGTGCTCTTTCAAATGGAGCAACCCCATACTGGTACCCGAACTTCAACTACTTTCCGGTGCTGCAGCACCCCTATATGGCTTCCATGAATCCCGTTGCTCACCAAAGACCACAAGCAGTGAATATTAGTGGTACAAGCCGTCCAACAAACATGCCTGTGGTGCCGAATCAAGAGAAGGAAATGTCACAGTTACCCGTTCTGGGGGGGAGACTGGAGAGACCGGAAGCAGACAGTCAAGAACGGCCAACTGAAAGTCAAGAGACCAGTACAGATGGTTTGGGTGACCAAATGGACGTATCAGAAGCTACCAACAGTTCAAGTGAAGTGACCCACAGACCGGATGGACCTGCTGAAGAGCAACATGTGGACTCGCAACTAGATCTCTGTCGAATGGATGAGGAGGCCCAGTCTATGCTGAGTGGGGTACAAACTAGTCATACTTCAAGTATCTCGGTCGATGAAGCAGAAACGCAACAGGAGGAGGACAGTGAGAGAGAACCGATTCAGCAAATTCAGGAGATTGACGTTAGTGACCCCAGGAGACCCCTGCCCACCAGAGCTCTCCGGTCACGTGAGCAGTACAAAGGGTATTACAGGGATCTAGCCAATGGAAAAGTTACAGGAAGTCTGTTCCAAGCCACAGTAACGAAGATCTTCAGGCAAGATGTGGAGATTCCTTTGAGCATCACGGAGGCGTTGCAGTCACCGTTTAGTGACCATTGGATATCAGCAATTGAGGAGGAGTTTGATGCATTGCTGAAAAATGAAACCTGGGAAGAAGCTAAAATGAGTCCTACAACATCAGTCGTCTCGGCAAAGTGGGTTTTCAGCCTGAAGACCAATCCTAATGACGAGGTTACACGGTTCAAGGCAAGACTAGTGGCGAGAGGATTTACCCAGGAATTAGGAAAGGATTACGACTGGACATTCTCCCCCGTTATCGGTATTGAACATATAAGAGCATTCTTGGCACTTGCGGCTCTGGAGGATCTACACGTCCACCAGATCGACATAAAGACCGCCTTCTTGAACGCCGATATCGATAAGGAGATTTTTGTGAAAATTCCTCTTCTGGATGGAAACAAAAGAGTTGTAAAGCTGAAAAAGAGCCTTTATGGGCTTAAGCAATCACCTTTGAGGTGGTTCACTACGTTGGAAGAGTTTCTGGGTGATATTGGCTTTGACAAATGTCAGTTCGACTCAAATGCCTTCGTCAAAGGAGATCACGAGAAGAAAGTTGTCTTAGTTGTCTACGTGGATGACATATTAATTCTCTCAAAGGAGATAGAGTGCATTGAGAAGGTAAAGGAACAGATAAACAGGAGATTTAAGTCTTCGGACTTAGGTCCAATCAGCAAGTTCCTAGGACTAGAAGTGAGGCAGAATTTGGACGGAGGAAGCATTGTTGTTTCAGCAAGAGAGTACACGCGACGGTTTGTCGCGACGCTCGGTCTCGAGTCTGTGCCCCTGTGTCAGGTGCCCATGAGCTCGATGGAGAAACTCTTAGATGTGGACGAGAGCCCTTTGTTGGAAGTGCCCGATAGACACAAGTATCTCCGAGTTATTGGCAGCTTAAGATACTTGTGCACGGTAGTGCGATACGACATTGCGTTTGCAGTAAGGCGTCTCTCACATTACATGAGCCAACCCAGAGAGACTCATTTGAGGATGCTAATGAAAATTGTCGGTTATGTCAAGAGAACGGAGTCATTTTCAATACGATATGGGAAAAGTGGAGATACTCTTGGATTCAGCGATGCCAGTTTTCGGAGTGAAGATTCAAAGCTTTACTCAATCACTGGGTTTATGCTGTTTGTTGCTGGAGGACCGGTTTGCTGGAGATCCAAGAGGCAAACCCTAATATCGTCGTCGACAATGGATGCCGAGCTGATAGCGCTGGATGGCGTTAATAAGGCAGCCATAGAGCTTCGACTTTTGTATGACGAGGTTGGGTTCAGAGTCAGAAAGCCTATCGTGGTGTATGAGGACAATTTGCCGCTCATCTCACGACTTGATCACAGAAAGACATACACTGGTACCCGCAATCTGTGCGGCATATTCAACAATATTGTGGAGTCGCTGAATCAGAAGCAGATTATCGTGGTTTACATCAAGTCAGAGGATCAAATTGCTGATACTTTAACTAAGGCATTGGGAAGGCCAGCATTTGAACATCTGGTGGAAAAGGTCAAGAGTGGATTTGTTCGTCAGGAGGAGGAGTGTTAAAGTTTGATGCACGCCCATGCAGTCTAAAGTATATTCCTGTCGACCAATTCCTGACATTCTCCTATATATAGCAGTGTTCGCCTTTGGATAGCTTTCTTTTCTTCTTTCCCCTTGTTTGTATGAGATGTCATAGGAGATGATATATAAAAGGACAAGCTGATATAGTTTGGTTGTTATATATAAATCGAACTAACACAGTAAGTGTTCAATATTTGAATCTTAACA
>JAKTWI010000313.1:0-30718 GCA_030561065.1 Sporopachydermia cereana | reverse complement strand
AGTTCTTTCAGAAGGTACGAAGATACGTGAAGTGAATAATTTGATGCTTTAACTTTAATGTGGGCAGCTCACAGATCTCCAAGATTTTTCGTGTTTAAGTTGAAAAATCACACTTAAGGTTGAATCTAAAAAATATGCATACTTTATGCACAAATATGAGCGCAATCTCGAAAGGGAATTCTATCTTGTATTTTCAGTTATATAATCAAATATTTTGGTGTTCATCTCTTGACTCACTCGTATGATGATATAATCATTTATCATATGACAGACTTCCACCACCGGTACAGCTTCCAGTCACGTGATTTTTTCGGATGAGGAGCGAGGTGTGGTTCCTACGACATACGTTCTGGCTATGATACACATTGATGTAGAACGGCATGTATTGCTAGGCTGTTTCTATCAAACCTGCAGAGCTACGGGGATGGATGAGTGGCGATTGGAGGCCTTTGAAGCAGTGCCTCCAGCGTCGTTGGGCGTGCTGGTGGTGGTTAATCGGGGTAATGGGAAGGATAAAAGTCGGTGATTGCAAGTCATCGGTCACCGAAGGTCCAGCAGCTGCTTGGGAAGGCGGCGACAGGATCGTTCAGGGGACCTGGGGATGCTCGGGGTCCTGAACGTCCCGCGGGACAAATTCCCCGATAACGGGTCACCATGCAGCAGTAGGTCCCCAAGATGCTGGCAGCACTGCAAAATGGCCAGTTGTAGGGCACAGTAACGTAGACCGGCCGAGCTGTAGAAAGGGTCGGCGACAGGCCTCTACTCTCACCAGGTAGCTGGGTCACTGGGGCTGCCGGTGACTACGACTGGAAAGCTACTAGCAGCGGAGTCCCGACTCACATGTCGTCAGATGTGCTTCAAGAGTAGGAGCTCAAGGGCGTTAGGCCGGAGAGCCAAAGTTCAGGTCATACTCCTTCCCTGGGAATCCATTTGGTGATTTATGTTAGAAAAGTAGCCATAACCGAATGCTTCAACATACCACTGGCTGGTGATTCTTATCTTGCAGTAAAGCTCTGAGGGATGTAAAGCTACCTGTCCGACAGACAGACTGTATCTGAGTATGCCAGAATGCTGTGGTTCAATGGAAGAAAAAGGGTTGGATTGCGGTCAAAAAGAAGAGGATATTTGTTGTTCATACGATGGACGGATTGAGCGCAATGTAAACAACAACAATCACTATATCAGTATCAGATTTACCCATCGTTCTGATATTTACACACAAGCAGAAATGAGGTCAAATTCTCGAGCGTATGCAGGCAAGACTCTTATACACCTTGGTAAATGACAAAATCATTGAGGTTGATCTACGATAATGTAACCAGTGCGCTGGTGTTACAATGACCACCTATTCAGCGACATAATGAAAGGAGCTACACTTGATATATTGCGCTCCCTTGGCGTGTCCTGCTGTATCTTACGTCTATCTCTCAATTCCCCGCTTTCTCGCGGAGTTCCGCCCTCGCTTGCATCTTCCTAAGCTATCCCCTGTTCTCTCTCCCTCTGCATCTTGAGTTCTTCCCTCCCCAATCTCCGGAACCAGGGATTGACCACAGGCTCCGCGGCTGCGGCCGCAGCCGCAGCAGGTCCCCCTGCCCTCGTTCCTTCCCCGCGCCGCTTCATGCCGTCTCTCCCGGCTCCCGCTCCCCCTCTCCTACCCCCGCCTCTGTTCCTGCAGTCTCCCCACCTCTTCTTTTTCTAGTCTATTCCGCTGAATCGTGGTCCTTCCCCTTCCTACATTCCTCCTCCGCACCCTCTCAAACTTCGACACGCTCTCCGTTCTTGCTGCCCTCCGCATCCTCCACCCAGCTCTCCGCCCTTTCGCTTAGCCTCCGCTTCATTTCCCGCTTTCATCCTCTCTCCGTTCCCCGCTTCCTCCTCCTCTGCCCTGTTCCATCTGGAGACCTAATGCCTCAATTCTTGCTAGTTGCGTGATAGCTTCAGCTTCATGCCTCCTTCTGATTAAATTTGGGCAGCAAACCGTCACAGTGATCTACTTGAATGCTCCAGCATGCCCTGAGGCTGCCTAAGTTAGCCCGTTCCGCTGCCGCTGCCGCTGCCGCTGCCGCTGTCCTACTTGATTACTTCACGTCTCCCTCCAGTATAGGCCGTCAAACCCCCTTGTATCATATCACATAATCATCAATTTACGTTTGTTTCAATAAATGTTCACATACTCCGAAAGTGTTTATTTTAAGATTTTCTTTTGTGCAGAATTGTGCGTCAGATTGTACGGTAGGCATATATAAGTACAAAAATTAATCTTTATGGTTCAGAATGTTGGAGATCTGTGAGTCTCCCCTTTAACTTGAAGGGGATTCCGTAGAGACTAACAGATGTTATCAGACATCTTAATAAGCACTGCGAGAATTACCGTTGATACCCTCAATGCCTATGCCAAACTCACATCGTAGCAGTTCTTCTCGGCCACTTCTGGCCAAAAGACATAAGTGTTCCCAGTAGGATTGGCAACCCAAATCTCCTTAAGCAGACTCAGGGCCGTTTTGATATTCCCAATCTTCATCCTTTTAAACAGCTCTTTCATGCTGGTAGAAATCCACGCCCGGTCCTTACTTGAGGTCACATCAACCCCGACAATAAACAATGGCAGGAGCATCAGATTGTCCACTCCTTTACCGAACAGCCCTTCAAGCTGTCTCATCAGCGTTTTGACTATCAGAACCGTTCCCAAAGAATGCGACCCTTCTCGGTACACCAGCTGTCTGAGCATCAGCTTTAGAACCTTCTTGAGCACATTAAACATCTCCAGATTGGCTTTCACCAGTTCCTTTGTCTCATTGTCGCTATGATCCTCTGGTCCGGGAAGAGGACTGCAGTTCTCAATCTTCCGCTCAATTTGCTCTGCAGAGTTGAACAGCGCCATCAGCTCCTCCTCAGTAGTCGCATACTGCCTCCTGCTTGACACGGTAAATATCTCGGCAATGTGTCCGAAAAGAGGTCTACAAAGGCCCATATATGCCTCAGACTGATAATCAGACAGAAGCACATTCTGCAGGTCATCCAAATTGAGATCCAATCCTTTGATGGTTGTATGGGTTCCCGTAAGCTCGTGGTACAGGTATGTCTGCACCATCCACTTAGTAGACTGATTGCCGCACAGTCTCGGCATCCCAGTGTTTTCAATCACTTTATGGGCCATCCGCTGGAAGTTCCTCCAGGACCCGTTGCCAGTGAGCATAACGTCGATAGACACCAGAAGGGAAATCAAACCTAACAGAACCTCGGCCTCCGGTTCCGTGAGTGTTTTGGTGCCCAGAGTGTACTCATAGTACATACCCTCCAGTTCCTCTTCTACTCCATCGAGTAACTGCCTAACAATCTCCGGGGAGACCGGAGTCTCCACCCTCCGAAGCTGCAGACATATGATCGTCCAACTCAAAACTGCATGCATTACCGGAGTACTGGAAAATGCCAGCGGGAGATACACATCGACAAAGGAGTTTTTGCGGGGGGTGAAAGACGTGCTCAGTTTTGGGGTTATGTCGTTCTGGAAACACTCCAGAAGGTGTCCAATGTAGTCGGAGGGGATCAAGGGAGTGATATCTTTGCTGGTATAGGGGGATAGGGAGGCAGGCACTGTAGGGGTGTTTTGGGGTGCCAGAACGAGAGCAGAGGTGATTTCTTTTTCTGCTTCCGGAGTGTCTGAGAGCAGTTCTTCAACCAGCACATCTGCCAAGGGTTTTGATGCAGGAGGTTTGGATGCCGTTTCCGGAACAACAAGAGGAGTTGCTGGGTCTCCAATTCTTTCCGTCTCATCACTTGTAGTGGAAAGCCTTCCTTTCTCTTTTTTAGCCTCCTCAATGTTTTTCTGGTGGAGACTTTCTATCGACGGCTGCTGGTCAATAAACTGGAGAAGTTCGCCATAACCAGGGAAAATAAATCCCAAGTCCTCGTTGCCCGAAGAGGAAGAAGAGTAGTCGTCAAACTCAGGAAGATCGTTGTCTAAATGGAAATGATAGCTCTGTCTCCAACCGTCGTTCATACTAGGTGAAAGTACATGTGCCTGGCTGTTGCTCCAACTGTCCCCAAAAGACATTTCTGGTGTTTTGTAGGCAAGCACTCCATGCCCGGGACTGGACTCAACAAAGGGAAAGGTAAGGAAAGCTGTGATAGGGTTGTGAGGCTCGTTGCTTGATTGTCGGACACCTGGGGAGCTGTGGAGTGATTTCTGGTGCCCGTAGCTGTTTGTATGTGTTTCGTGTTTGATATATGTGTGTTTGGAGTCATTTGCCAAGCTGTCTGACTCTCTTTTGCATTTGCTTTGGGGCGGGAAATGCATTTTGAACACAGGTTGTTTGGCTCTGTTGACAGGTTTGAACAGCTGGCGTTTGTTCTGAGGCTCGTCCATGTTATTCCGAAGGCCAGTTTTCTGATTGCTGTTTTGGGTGCCATAGAACTGCCATTGAAGATTGGCAAACGGATAGACGCAGTCTTTGCCTAGACGAACGCAGGCGCTGCATTTTGGTTTGGCTCCATCACACTTCTTTCTGTTGTTTAGATGCTTCAGTTAGTAACAGTAACTATGCCGCTGCATTCAGGGTTCCAACACATACTTTCTTTTTCTGCAGGAAAGACATCCTGTGTTTGATCTGGTGAACTTCTTGCGCCGCTTTTGAGATGGCGTGTCCGAGCAGCTGGAGTGTGAATTGTTGCTTAACTGCGACATTGTGTCTGAGCTCATTGGTAGAGAGGTCAGCATTGTTGATAGTATGTTTTGTCAGGACTGGTGATTTGCATCCCGTATCGTAGCCAGAAACACCTTCAACAGTATGTATGGCAAACACGCTATTTGTTATAGCGACACCAAGAAGCAAGAAGAAAAAGATGAAACTTCTGTGACAGAGAGAGAGAAAGCCTCACATATATTTTGTCAAATCAGTATGTAACAGCCAACCTCAAGAATGTATCAAGTACGTGGTAAAAAAGGAATTCTGGGGGCCATCACATACCTTTAACAGAAGAATAAGATTAGTGTTTATATATAAGGTTTAAAGAAGCACCAAACGTTTCCCTTTACGGCAGATTTAGGTTCAGCCCGCTCCACATACTCGGAGATGTTATTCTGAACATGAGGGACAGAGTGTATGAGAATTGAGTTTTCCAGTGGTTGTTATCTGTTATCAAATGCTTTTCAGTGTTCATCTGTCATTTGATGAGGCAGTAATGCTAAGTGGTTGTCAGTCTTTGATTTGCAGATAGTATGCATTGAATGTGCTTGAATGTGAAAACCTGCGCTGCCATCTCCCTTTTTAAGCATGAGGCAATTGAGTGGACGGTAGATAACCCCCTAAATCTTGGATTGCAGAAGATCAGCCACGCATGCCTTATCAAAAGTTTTGGGAAAATCCGCAAGTTGACATAATGAGACAATCTCTAAACTCAAACATCTTGCCAATCTCTTCAACGAATACTACAAAATGGCGGGACTCGGACCTTGAAGGGCCAATAGACTTCAGGCACAGCTTCCCCCGTAAAGCCTAATTACTAGTGCAAACGGCTTGGACCTGCAATCTTAAACCTTTAACTAATAAAGAGTGAACTTTATCTTTTGACGGTAGCACCGAAACTGCCATATTAGGTCATGACAGGGTATCTATGCTGCTCGGCTGTAATCATTTGGAGTATCTTTGGTGATCTTTCCAGTGGTATAAGGTGATACCTCGGACACCTTTGACACCTTGTGACTCTCAAGCTGCCCATATCTCCAACAACTAGACCAAGTAGACTGCAAGCTGCCAGTGACCCTGTTCTCTTCTCTAACTGAATGGTGCTAATGCAACCAGTGCAGTTTGAGGTAGCCATCCTCCGACAAACATCCTCTGTACTTATCGGGGCTTATGTAACTACCTCTTATCTTGGGAATGCAATCACTATAAACGATTCACAGCAACTCTGCCAACCTTGATAAAGGCTCGACTCTTTATCGGAAAGCCCAAAAATAAACTGATCCACATTTGTCTTCTATCCGCTTACACCTTTTCGGCCACGCAGGCGACGGGCCGCGGGATTGCCGAATCTTATCAAGCCGACAGCTAACCTTAAGTTGGCCTGGCAGGACTTCACATCTCACCTCAAGAAGTCACGTGAAAGAGCGCATCCTCACTACCTATCCTAATCGGGAACACAGAGCCCCGTGACCTTAAACTTCCTGATTAGCAATTGTATTTACTCGCTGCTGCTTTGGGAGAACACATATATCTTTCTACCCTCACGAACTTACTTGTGATGCCTTCGAGTCTCACATTTCATTATTCAACAGTCAACGGTATCAAAGGCCTACTTTATTACCAAACAACTCACAAGGCTCACATTGTTGCATCTCCTCTAGTTCCCGACACACCCGCCGCCGAGTGCGTTCTGTGGACTTCTTCTCGCTTCCCTTGGTGGGATCATCACCTGGCATAAACACAGCTACAAGCTTGAATACATGCTGGTCAACTGACTTTGGATCTACCAATCTCGCATCTCCTTGCATAGCAGCTTCTACCATTGCATGCTGACCATACAAAACGCGACACCATGCAAGCCTATTCCGAACGTCTGGCTACCTACAGCCAGCAGAAGGTCTCTGGCAATGGCAGAGGACGCAAAGCCAAGCTCATTGACTGGCCGCACGAATCCCCTTCCGCAAAACAAATGGCCCGCGCTGGTTTCTACTTTACACCCAACAAAATATCCGAAGACAACGTCACATGCGATTTCTGCTCCCAGTCGTTGGACGAGTGGACGTCTGAGGACGACCCCATCTCCGTCCATGCCAAAATGGCTCCTGAGTGTCCCTATGCGCTTCTGATTAGCACTGCGGCGAGAATAGAAAAAGAACGCCGGAAAAATCCTGAATTTTCTCTGGACGATGCCTTCTGGAAAGAAGACCCCAACTTTGGTGACCCCCATAGCACACAATGTATGGACATAAGAGCAGCCTCATTTGGTGATTGGTGGCCTCATGATGGGAAGAAAGGTTGGATCCCGACCTCCAAAAGACTTGTACAAGCAGGCTTCCACTGCTCTTCCGAGCAAGTAGGAGACGATCTGGCTGGCTGTTTGTACTGTGGGCTGTCTCTTGAGGGATGGGAGGTGAAGGACAACCCCACTGAAGAACATCGCAGAAGGGCCCCAGACTGCTATTTCTTCCAAGCGGGTGAAAAGGAATCTGCCAAAGCGGCTGGAAGGAGATCCTCAGTGAAGCGAAGCCGGAACTCGGCAGCTGGAGAAGACAAGGAAACCACCACATTCAAGAGGAAAAAGAGCAGTACTACGGGCAAAGCCGAAAAGGCAGAGAAAACAGCCCCGAAGCCCCGGCTGAGAAGAAACACCCGGAAACCCAAGTCGAAGATCTCGAATATTATGGCTGATGATAACGACAGTGATGATTTGAGTGAGAAAGCGAACGGAAATGATCTTGATTTGGACTCGGCTTTGGTCCAGGTGTGGGCCAATCAGGCCCCGAAGCAGAGAGACGAGAAGAGCAAAAAAGGAAAACCTGAAGCTAACGAAAATGCATCAAATGACAAGAATGTTGACATTGAGCCAATATCAGATGAGTCATTGGCATTGGAAGAGAAGGCCCTGAAACAGAAACCTGCTAAAGCTGTAAAGAAAACTACGAAAAAGACAAAGGCATCGAAGCCAAAAGAATCGCTACAAGGGAATGAATCTCTGGAATCGGAACAGGTCGTGGCTACAAGAATACCCTCAGAGAATGTCTCAAACTCTGGAAAAACCAAAGATGCCAATACGCAACCCTCAAAGGAGCTGCAGAGCTCAGTGAAGGAGCAACCGCAAATGGGATCAGAGTTATCAAACACGGCGACAGATGAAACAGCAACAGAAAAAAATGCCAAAACTCCCTCAGCGTCCCTATCCAAGTCGGCTTCTCAATATCAGCATGAAGAAATCCCAGCCAATACCGGGGAGCCAATTACTAATGGCAAATCATCAGACACCTCAAATGGGCCTACACCAAAAGACTCAGGCCCTGGAGCTGATACTGCAAAACAATACCAAAATGAGCCAATGCTCTCTGCCACAGGCGAAACTACAAATAAACCAGCCGCAGAAGGATCCGAAAATGTGCCTCCTGAACCCCTGGCCAACAAAGAAAAATCAACTCTCATTCAAAAACCTCCTGCGAAAGCAGGTGAAGTCTCTTTGGCCCAAAACCTCCCTCATTCCAGTCGGAATGCCCTGGAGGAGTCTACAAACAAACATGCAAATCTTCCACAGGTTGCAGAGATCTCAGCAAACAGATTGCCAGTCAAACATAATGTGTTTTCCGATACTGTGAGAACACCGTCCAAACTACACAAATCCCCCTTGAAAACAAACATTGGGGCCCTACCGCAGTTGGGAATTCATGCCTCAACTCCAAATGCAGCTACTCCTTCAATGGCCCGTCTAATGTCGCCGAGCAAAATGACCCGCTCCCCGGCATCTTTCAAGCTGAATTCTCCCTCCAAATCAGCTCCTCTCAGTGCCGTGGCTTCTCCCTCCAAATCAGTCCCACTCAGTGCGCTGCATAAGCTTTATGCGCTTTTGGAGCCCACACCAGATGTATCGTCATTGAGTTCTTTAGTGAATGACGAAGAGATGGATTTGACGCTGGACCAGTGGCTTGATGTTCAGACTGCCAAGCTGGAGGCTCGGATGCAGGAAAGGTGCAGCTCAATGATTTCATTATTGCAGAGACAGGCGGAAGAGTTTGTGAGTGAGATGAACACTTAGTAGTTTGGGATTGGGATGGGTAGGGAACAACGGGAATGAGAGTGTTATATCGTTTCGCTATTCAATGAAATTACGACCTTTGTGAGGGATGTGGCTTGTGAAGCCATTAGGAAATGACCATGCCAGTGTTGTATTTTTTGCTGTATAATACCAAACTGCGGGCAGTTATTCTGTGATACTTGAAGGAGTGTTATTTTACAACTGGTTACTATTTCGATTGGATAGCTACATCTTGACGAAAAGGTGAGTGATGTTGATATAATCTCCCGCACACCTCTAGAGTGCAAAGTAAGCGTGAAAACGTTTAGAGCTTTGAGTAACTTGAGTCATGTGAAATACTCCTCACAACTCACAATGAAAGCCTCATTTGAGACGCGCAATCAAAACATACAGCAATTAAATACAAGAAAACATATCCACCAGTCATCTTCAAGTAAACCAAAGGCAAAACTCCGAATCTCAGCTTACACTGTAGACGTACTACGGATACCTACTTTCATTGTTCACACGCCATTCAAATTAGTCCCTATTACTGCTATCCGTCGCCTCAGAGCTGTGCCTTTTCTCTTTAATATTGCCTCAAGTGCCTTAGTCTGAGATAATCTCCCTCTCCCAACTCCCATTCCTGCAAACTCATACACTTGTTATACCCATGCGGTCACTCATTATCGCCCACAATGCCGCAATATCCCATACAACACGCTCAGCTCATTTCGCTATCTTCGTCGTCCACCTCTACATCACCCTCCGCTCCTGACACCGAGAGATATTCAGGTTCATTCGCCCGTCCGGCGCCGGTGATTCCATTCACTCTCATAGTGGGATCCACCTCTTCCGATCCAGCTCCGCCCATCTGCCGTTGTACTGTGAACCGCCCGGCCGCCCTTGCATCCCCCGCTTGGACATTGCCCAATCCGGCCAAAACCAACTGGGCCTGGATTCCCCGATTGCGTCGGAGCACCCGCATTACTAGATTTACATACTCTCTCGTCCTGTCTTCCTCCGAAAGTTCCATTGCGGCAATGCGGCTGGCATCCTGCCGGAACTCTTCGTAAACTGCTGCTTCAAGTATAGCAGGAATTTGTCTCACCATATGCCGGTGTCCTGCCCCATTCAAATGCTGCGCTGTGGCTGACAAGGCGGCCATGATAGCCGCATTCTCCTGCACCTGTGTATTGTTCCCTGTCCCTTGCGTTCCCACAGCCGTTTCCGCATTAGTTGTGATATTGTAAGGAAACAACCCTGGCGCCGGAACCGCACCGCCGTTGTTGCCTCGTAACTGCGCCGCCAAATACTGCTGCGCGTGGGGCCGGCCGGCAGCTCCTCCGGGGGGCAACCCTCGGTCCCCCACCTGTTGGCGGCCAGGGACTCCTGCACGTGCTCCAACTAGAGTTCCAGTTCCGTTTGCAGCAGTTTGCGCAACGCCATTCGCGCCAGTATGGGGATTTTCTCCGTTATCGTCATCATCGTTGCCGTCTTCCTGGGGTCTATGTAACAAGCCTCGATCTCCCCTGAGGGGGATGCTGTCGTGCTCGAATATGTGGTTTAAGTACGCCCGCAGTTCATACACTCCCTCACCAGAAAACACACAAAATACGGATTTCTGGTGGACGGTAAAATCTGAAGGCGCAGGCCGGCAGAACCGCGTGATGTCTTCTCTCAAGAACGCATGCACACCCGTCAAACTGAGATGGGTGATTTTCGTGCAGTACCTTAACAGGACATATATGGAGAAAAGAGAGAGGCCGGAACAGTATGACAAATGCACCCGCTCCAAAACGCCACAGGTGTTGTAATTGGCCTTCGACATCACAAAGGAGTACAGGCCGGCATCAGATATGTTCGAACATTTTACAAGTCCTATCCGCCGCACTTTCGGCAGATGGGAAAGCTCCACAAGAGTCGCATCGGTGAGGTTTATGCAGCATGCAAGGTCAATGTAGTGGATTCGCAAACACTGTCGTAGCAGGAAGTTCACACCAAAGTCGGTAATAAGGTGGCAATGCCCCAGATGAATGTAATGCAGATTGCGCTGCAGTTTTGCCAATGAGCGCAACGACGAGTCAGTCAGGTTGGAGCATTTGGACAGCGTCACGTTGCGGAGCTTGGGCGCATATTCAACCAGAAGCGCAACCGTCTTGTCGGTGATTTCCGTACAGCCAGACAGATCAACGTTCCGCAGCCTCTCAATGTTCATCATGTGATTCTGCAACAGGTTGACGTTTCGAGCGTCAAAGAATATGCGATCGGAAAGATCAGGCACAAACCCGGCTCGGAACTCCCGCAGCACATGCAAGTTTAGGAAGACCTCCCGAATCGCGGCATCGGTGATATGAATGCAGCTTTGCACATCAAACTCTACTAATAGCGAGCAGTTGCGGGCCAATGCAATGACGGCGTCGTCTGTGATGAGATCGCAGCCGCTCAGCCGCAGCCTTTTCAGGATGGGAGCACACCGGGCCAGCGCAATGATACTCTCGTCAGTCAGCGAGCTGCAGTTTGTGGCATACAATCCCTGAATCCGGTTGCAGTGTTTGGCAATCTCTAGCACAGAAACATCTGTGATATTCGTGGTATTGGACATATCGATCGACTGCAACTTTGAGCTGCTGGCCAAAACTTTGGCCACCGACGCGTCAGACAGCAGCACGCAGTTCGACAGCGTCAGCCTTTCCAGATTAGAGCACCGGGCCATTACGCCAAAACCCTCATCGTCAATCACCTTTGCCACGCTGCTCAGATTCAGCCGCCGGATGAAGTCAAAGTAGTTGTAGCATGTGTTTTCCGGACACTGCCGCAACACCTTTAGAAGTTTTTCCAGCGTCGCTGGTTTGGCAATGTTAGGCCGAAACCACACAAGCTCAACAGCCAGATCGCACCAGAGCCGGCACACAGACAGCAACTGCAGCTGGTCACGCCGGTCCACCAGATATGAGAAGATATGCAGGAGAATCTCCGTGGGCAGCATCGAAATAGGACTCGACCGCACAGCCGGGTCCAGCGAGTTGCGGCGGATCCGCGACTGTTCCAGCTGGTTGATCCGGTCTTTGGAAATCAGTGATGTGATGGGGAACACAGAAGACTGCGAATGCGTGAAGTTGGAGTGGGCAACAGAGGCCTCCAAATCACTGGGTGAATCCAGTTCACCCTCGCTCGCCGAAATGTCCATTATAGATGCAGGAATACAGAGCTATGAGCGTTCCAATGAGGTATCAGCTGGTGTTATCCCTCCAGTACTGATGCTGTAGGGCTAACTGCAGGAGCAATGTTTTTCTCCGTCACCACGCCGACAAGGACGGGCCCTTTGCGCTAAACCAAATCCCAAACGTCTTGTGAAGTGAACAGGAAAGCAAAGCAATAAATAAAACCAACAAACGGATAACCACAGCCCACTTGCCCGTCTATCCTAATATCAGTAGAATTACCAACAAAGGACACTTCAACGTCTCTCCCACTGCCTTTAGAGCTGCATTCAGATCCGCTTAAGAGTGTAGATAACGCCGCTTAATCCTGACTTGTTATGATTTCTGAACCAGCCAAACAAGCAAAAATACTATTTCAGCCTGAATATCGAGATTTAAATGAAGAAAACATCTGAGTTGAAGTTGAGCATCTCACAACAATCAGCAGGTGGCCAAGCAATTATTTGTGATGCTGTGAAGTCAGGTACAGAAGCAAAAGCCCTTTTTGTACATGCAGAGCCTCGCGTCTCCGTCTGGCGGAGGGCAAAATTTACGATGACGTGATACGCTTTTGCTTCGATGGCAAACGGGATGAGACGTGAGCATCACGTGGGGAGTAAGGAACCTTTCATTATCGGAGAATGGAGTGAAGGGAAAGGGGAGAAAGAGAAGAATAAACGAAGAAGTGTCGCGATGAAATAGAAAAGCTCACATTTAAGTGAGGCCAAATCTGGGGGAATGGATGGCCTCACTTCAGGGGTGGCCCTCGAGACAAAACTGCAAAATAGATGGCATTGAGATGATAATATCAATTGATAGATAACTAGACTGACAATTCAAAACCATGCGATGATTGTCTACTCTACAAAACTCTAACGCAGGGTCACAAGTTCCTCAGCCGAAGTGGGATGGATAGCGACACAGTTGTCGAAATCGGCTTTCGTGGCACCCATCTTGACAGCCACCCCGAATCCTTGCAGAATCTCACTGCTTGCGTCTCCAACCAGGTGAAGTCCCACAACTTTCTCTTCGGGTCCAGCACAGATCAGTTTGTAAACAGTAGGGGGCTTGTGCTCACACATGGCGTAATACATGCTGACAAACTTCGATCTGTAGATCTTGAGGTTGTCCTTGCCGTACTTCTCAACTGCCTGAGGTTCGGTCAAACCAATGGAACCAGCCTCGGGATGAGAAAAGACTGCAGAGGGAACATTCTCAAAATCCTGCTTCTGGTCTTTGAACTCAGCGGGTCCGAAAAGACGATTGGACAGCTTTCTTCCTGTAGCAATAGCCATGGGCGTCAGCTCAACCCGGCCCACAACATCACCCAGTGAATAAACGTTCTCCACATTAGTCCTTTGGTACTCATCAACAACAATGTTCTCCTTCTGGTCAAGTTTGAGACCGATGTGCTCCAGACCAAAGCCAAGATAAGACCGCCGGCCAATAGTCCAGATTATCTCATCAACAACAATGGTCTGCTTCTTGTCATCCTTTCCAAACACAATCTCGTAGGACCCATCAGTCGCCCTTTCCATTGATGCAATATCGTCCCACGGTGTATGGAACTGCACCCCAATCTCCTTATAGTAGTCGGTGATGGTCTCGCGGATCATCGGGTCAAAGGCACTCAGAACCTGCGGCTTGCGCATAAACATATGCACCTCCGACCCCAAAGTGCGAAACACACCAGCAAACTCCACGCCAATGTACCCTGCGCCCATAATTGCCACACGCTTTGGCTGCTTTTCCAGGTCAAAAAACCCGTCAGAGTCAATTCCCAATCCGGCGCCCAGTTCCCCTTCAGGCATCATCACAGGCTTGCCACCCGTAGCAATCAGAATGTGGTCTGCCGTGTATGTCTTCACAGATCCATCTGCCGCCACAACATCCACAGACTTGTCGCCCTTCTCGTTGAACTTTGCCCAGCCATACACAAAGTCCACTCCTTCTTTAGTCAGATTGCGCTCGTAAATGCCATTGAGGCGCTTGACATAGGCATCCCGCTTCTCCTTCAGCAAACCCCAGTTGAACGTTTTCGCCTGCGCGGGATCAACATCAAACCCATAGTCTCGCGCCTCGGAAATGCGCTTGGCAGTGTCAGCAGCATACCACATCACCTTCTTGGGCACACAGCCCACATTGACACATGTCCCGCCCATGCGTTTGCCCTCAATGAGCAGGGTTTTCGCTCCGTAGGAAGCCGCCCGGCGGGCAGAAGCCACGCCACCGGAGCCGCCGCCAATGACCAAATACTGGTAGTGGGAGACGGGCGCCATAGTTGATAGCTGTCGCGAGAAAACCTGCAGACGGGTTGCCGGCCGGAGTGTGGACACTACAAAGCCTGAGGTAAGAGGCCTGACTAGGGAATTCAACGTGGAAACAATTGAGTGTGCCGACGCTTCAACTGCTGAGTTCTGCACTATTGAAAACCAGCAATAACCAACCTGCGCCGAAAGTTAGGCCGTATGCTGACTTTATATAAGGAAGTAACCGTTACACATTTATTGACCAGGAGGAAAGCCAGCCTGCATTTGGATAACTGAACTTCCAACAGTGAGCTTTCAGATGGGAGGGGTAGCCACGAGACATTAGTCAGAGGGTCTAGAGGGGGGATCTGGAGATAGGATAGTGAGGAGGGGTAGAGAGGGGAACATCCAGCAGCAATATGGCAGAGATTAGGTGAGGAGGATTCAAAGGTTCTGCGCAAAATTATGTGGGAGTTGAAGGCGTACGGTGTTGTTGTGTGAAACGTTTGTAGCGAGCGATATTGAAGCATTAGGAGTCGTAGTAGGGCTATATCGAGAGCCCCACTTCAGGGTCTGGGATAATCTCTGACATGTGCTGATAGTCCAGCGTGCGATTCAACAATAGACTGCTGACTCAGCTAGAAAAGCATCACCACAGATGAATAATCATCTATAAGCTGTCACTTTTTGGCCCGTATGTTTCAGGCGCCTACAAGGATAATCCGTACTCATTAAACGTCGTCACATGTTTTTGCTGGGCCGATTATTGAATGACGTAATCGAGGATGTATTACGGGGGGATGCCGCAAGACAGTCGGAACTGCCGAAACAAACCGAGATAATTTCATATTTGCCGAGCCGAATGCCGAACTAACCACTTGAGGATTTTTCAGCCAGCATCATCACAACTCCCACTGCTCCATTTCTTTCTGATCTCGTGCGGTGATGAATCCATCCTCAATACTGGCAATCTTGATATCGGAGCACAGCACACACTTAGTAGAGATTATTTCATCGATTGCCTCGTTGTCGACAAGTTTGCCGTTGCGTTTGCTGATTTGTATCTCCTTGAGTTTCTGGCGTAGGCGGTAGTCCAGCCCTTCGGACCGCGGGAGTCCGAGGATAGTCTTGATGAGACAATCCGAGTGCATTCCATGCTGGCACGGGAACACGTAGAACCGGCGAGACACTAGTGGTTTGTCACAAAGGGCACAGCTTTCGCCGGGCTCCACAAGAGCGAACCGTTTGCCGTTATTTTTACAGTCGTTGATTTCCTTCTTTATAGCCTGTGCCGTGGCTACCGATTCTTCCATCTCCAGCTGGAGCTGCTGCAGCTGGCCAGCATGGTCCTCCAGAAAAGCGGATATCTCAGCCTTGAAATCCTCAATCACGGCAAAATCAGAGAACAGCGGAAGCACATCTTTCACAGACAGCAGTTCGCATCGTCGCAGAAACTTCAGCGTCTCTGCTACGGTATACTTTTTCGACCCAGGCTCTACTTCCGACTCTTTGCCCGGAATCATCCTTACATCCGTATCGGCAATTATGGCTTCCGCAACAGCCAGCCATAGGCCTTTCCGTAGCAGCGGGTCGTCCATTGGCCTGTCGGCTATCAAGGCAGCCAAATCAATAAGCCCGGCGCTCAATGCCAATTTCACTGCCTCTTCGTACAGTGAAAGACCAGCGTATATATGTACTGCAGCTTGCAGCTTCTTGTGCTGAATACACAGCCGGAGAACAAAATCCTGGTCAAAATAGTACTCTGGCGGCCCTTCCGTGTCGGAGTACTGCTCCAAGTAACGCAGAATCTCAGCCTCACCTTCCGGATCAGGGATTGTGATGTACATTGACAGCAGCGTGTTGTGGACAGCCGAGTCTGTGTTACCCAAATCTCCTATTGCGTAGCGCAGATACTCCACTGCTGGGTTATCCGCCAGTTTGTTACCTTTGGTCTTATTTTTCACCATTTTGTGGTACGTCAGAAGTGCCGGGATAAGCTTCCGGGGATCCAAACTATCCAGCCGCTTCCAAGTAGCCACCGTTTGCTTAGGTGCATTTGTCATTAGAACGGTGGCAAACCGGTAAACCGTTTCAGGCTCATTTTTCTCCCGGAGTTCCGCCAGAGCCTTGTTCCAGTCGCCGTGTTTGACCCAGTATGTAAGGATGAAATCGTGGTCCGAAACCGCATGGGCGTAGAACAGCAGTTCCTCGTTTCGGCTATGGGCCGAGATGATTTCGTATGTCGTTTCGCGGTCAAATGTGGTGTGGAACTGAGTAACAAACCGCTGGAACTCCTTGCGTGTTTTCTCTACAGCGGCAGTTACGCCAGCATCCGTGCCTGTACGTGCCGCATCTTCCAGAACATCAAGCCGCTGCATAAACAGCTCCAATGCTAGCGCACTCAGCATAACTTTATGCATTGTGTCGGGACTTGATTTGCGGTCCGAAGTCGCTCGGGCCGCTGGGAAGGCATTCCGGAGCTTTTCCTGCAGATAGTACAGCAATGCCTCTTCTTGGCTCACCTGCATAAATCTCAGCACAACAGCCTCAAAGGGTTCCGAGCTTTGAGCCCAAGCCGCCGCAGCAGGTAAGTATTTTCTTTGAGCGAACAGACTTTTCCCCTGGGCGCAGCGGATGGTATCCCGGGCAATAACATCATCCGTTCCTACGAGTTCCAGTGCATCGTCAAACGCCCCCGTTCTTACCAGACTTTTCCACATGCCCTTCTGTTCATTGGTTACCACAATTTCATAAAGTCCGCCGGTGGAATAGAGCCAGAAGGTGTTTTGCGTCTTATCGGCAGTCACCCCTAAAAGGGTCTCTGATCGCTGATCTATTGGGATTTGCTCTCGAAAGACAGTTGTGCCCGTAAGCCTGTTTACGGCGTACAACTCGTTGGTTGTGGTCAAAAGCAGCAAATGGAAACGGGTCAGCAACACAGACTTCAAATCTGCCCCTGGAGCCGGAGCCGGGGTCAGATCAGCTGTCGCCAGTTTGTGAGTTGTGGCTGGCCCAAACACATCTGTAAAGTTCCGTCCCACAGTTTGATGATCCAACATGCCATATAACACTCCGCTGCTAATAATCCAAGCAAACAGGCCTGCAGGGTCTGTTTGGATAGCATCTGTCTGGGTAGACAGAGCTCCGCTACTGGGGTCCGGCCATCGCTTGATGATATTTGGAAACGTGGCCAAACACGAGTAACTGCCCATGTCAAATGATTCCGTTCCAGGAGGGCGGCTATTGAAAAGCCGGGAATAGCGGGAGTTGCTGTCAGTAGCGTCTATAATGCCATGCCAGAAATATAGGGTATCGCCACTTGCCAAAAGGACTTTCCGAGCGTCGGGAGCGGCTCCCTGTTCCACATAGATACTGTCAATGGGCTGGGTAATGTCTTTGTTGCCGACAATTCGCGACACTTTCCATATTTGTCGGACATAGCGTTCGTTGCGGCGGAAGAGTTCCGATTGGGGTTGAATACGGGTTTCCAAAACAAGTCCGGAGGTTGTCCCCAGCATGATCTCGCCTGTGGATCCATCATTGGCCGGAGTTGCTGGCCAGGCAACAGCCGAGATGACGGCCCCCTTGAGTTTTGACAAATGCCGAGGTTTGATATGAGACCCTTGGATATTGTCCAAATGGAGATAGTAGTTGTCTCCTTTGCTGCAACAAGCCAGCAGATGTGTACCTGTCGGATCACAGAATATCCGGGAGATCTTCGGGACATCCGAAGAGGCTTTCCGGCCTCCGTTGGCACTGCTGTTGCTGCTCCCACTCAGTCTGATGTCTTCCACATCTTGGGGCTTAGTCAGGTCGATGCATACAATCCTGTTTGGGGCACATGCCAGAACAAGAATGTTGCTGCATACTGTCATGTCCACTATGTTGGCCACGGCAAACTGCAGCTGCACGTTCTCAACATTGAAAACAGCAGCATTTCCAGCATCCGCTGGTGATGCCGTCATACCCGTGGACCCCGCAACAGAGATCGTTTCTGTCATTGCATTGAGAGCCTGGGACACGTGGCAGATGCAGTCTCAAAGCCAGAGATGTTAGAGGGTAAGTCAATTGAGCTGAAGGTGAGTTAATGCTGAAGGATTGCCAGAATTGAGGTTTGTTTGTAAGGCGCGGAAGTCGGAGGTATATCCCGTTTGTGACCCCTGCTGAGCCTTCGGTCGGCTTCGCAAGGGATTTGTGTGAATGGAGACGTGAGGTCCGATAAGCCGAAGCGTCTCAAAAGGGGGTGAAGTTTTTTGACAGACTGATCATTGAGTATGCAAGAGAAGGTTTCTTGCGTCAGAGGTGCATCTAAGGTGGGGCGTTTGTTTGAGTGTAACCGTCACACCAGACGAAATCTACGTCTTGTTCTCCAAAATATAAGAGTGTTTGCAGGAGCTAATGATATTTATATTGCCTGAGGAGCTTAGAGAGAGCAGACTGAAGCTTTCTTCCCTTTAAGGCTCCAAATGCTGGTGCATCTGTTCTGCGTCATAGTGCAGAGACTAAATTTGATTAAGCGTTCATTCCTACAATGGGTGTTGATTTTCTCCGATTGGCGGTCAGTCTTTACAAGAGAGTGTGTAAACAGTGGATGGACCCTTTGCTTGAGATTGAAATCAGATGCTTGAAGTCAACTGACACAATGATCTTCAAGCTCCTCGCCAGTAACCCGTACATAAAACGGTAGAGCTCATCCCCGGCTTTCCCATGAATTGCAATGATCTTTTCAATGAAGGTGAATTGCTTGATAAATATATGATCGGACATTCCCATCTCATCTTTGCATTATCCCATGTTATTTTGCCTGCCTACCAAACCCACCGCAAACTGCCATGACCATCACTAATCCCATGCTCTAAAGCTAAGTGAAAATGCCCTCGTAACCTGTGGTATAATACCTGTTTGTCAAAGCAGACCACCAGTGGCTCTTCCCTCCTGAGCTCTTCTGATCGTTCCAAATCTCTAGCAGCATATCAACAGCACATTTGAACATCAAACCCCCATTTGTGGACATATACCAGGTGTCCAGAATGTTCAGACACATGGCCTGTTTCTCCATATCATCACAGCAGATCTGACAACCAGCCAAGAATAGAGGCCAGAGCAGCTGTTTGGATTTCAGCTTCTGGAATTTCATAACAGCTGCAAAGATGCGATCGGAAAGCCACTGGACTTTTTCACCACAGCCAGAGTCGCGGTAGAAAACAGTATAAACGTATATCAGGCCTGCATGTCGCCAGCAATCATGCAGGGCCATCCGGAGTTCGTACTTGTCAGTGGATTCACGTGCCAGACGTGCATTGTCGCTCCAAGTGTAGAATCGGAACAGCAGCGACTCTATTTCTCTCCAAACATCTTCCGGAACGTTCTCGCGTTGACTGAACACCTCCAAGCCGTTTTCGCCAGATATGAAAGCCGTGTCCACTATGATTGCTGCCAGACTATCGGGACATCCCACATCAGCAAAAAGGTCCGAATCGTGAAACTCCTCAGGCTGAGGTATATATTGAAAAGCCATCTCTTTGTATCTTCGGGGAAGCTGAAGGCGACGGCCGACCATCATAGACGCTATAGAGTCGTACCAGAAGAACAGTTTTGTCCACCCCATAATCTGGCTGTCATCCCGGAAACGAGCAAGATCTCCTATGGAGGAATACAATGCCTGGATTTTGCAGAGCAGCGGTTGCAATCTGCGGGCACCAGGATTGACAATGTGAGAGAAGTAGTTGATGAATGCAATAGTCAGCAGGTTGTTAACCTGGTTCGTTGGTGCTTTGGTAGTAAGGGAGAGCTTCTGAGTGTCGATATCAAGCTCTTGAGGAGGTTCTCCTGCGTGGTAAACAAACGTCTTGACAATTCTGTCTACTGTTTTTCCCACGTTGCTGCTGCGACGACACATTTCCGTGATGTTGGCCATCAAACGGCTGCAAGAAGAGGAGATATTGGTGCCATATAGAACACAGACTGCAAAATCCAGCTGCGGCAGCATCTTGTCCACTGAGCTTTTGCTCAAGGGAAGTGGTTGGATCAAAGGCAAACTGGGGGATGACGGGGTAGAAAGAATAGACGATACGGTCTCAATAGATCCTGCAGCCTTGGGTTCTTTAGAGAAGGAGGCAACCGAGTTCTGTAGCAGCTCTTTGGTTAGAGGGGAAGGGCGGTTAGCAGCTTGGCGGAAGTCAATATTGGTGGAGAGGATGTGCTTGATGATGTCGGATCCAATTTGGTGTCTCCCTGACACTCTGGAGCATATGTCGGAATTTTCTGCCAAGTTGGAGTACTCAAAGACATTCGGTATTTCCGAGATGCTTGGAGTTAGAAATTGAGGGGACAAGGCCGACAACTGGGTGAGCTCGGTGAGTTCGGGAGAAGAGATATGAAGTGAAAATCCTTCGCCTTCCGGTCCGGAGGAGAGTCTAGGAGAGACAAGAGAGCTTGGATTTGCGAGGTTCTGTAATTCTGCATGAAGCGGCACACTGAAGGCTTCTATGCTGGCTGCATCTGGTGGGGAAAGCAAACTGGGTAGCTCTTCGCTGACTTCTGTTGATACTGAAGTAGAAATCTCAACACTAGGCGGCGGTGTTAGAGTTGAAACATTGTCATTGTCGACAGCAGTAGTGTCCTCTAAATCCTCTGAGGTCTCTGAGGTCTTCAGTGGACTTGTACTTTCGCCATTGTGGCTGTGAATGAATCTCAGGTTCTTCTGCCGTCTCTTGGGGATTTTCAGTCTGTTGGGGACATCTGCCTGTACTGTGTAGATTCGTTTTCTTTTCTTGACGCCATCGGGCCAGCGTAATTTAAGAGAGGTGCCCCCGTTACCCGAGGTCTTCACTGCCAGAGCCGTCTCATGCATTGATTATGTTTTTGACCTTGTTTTCAGCTTTCAGCAATCATCAGAATTGAGTGTCAGAGGCGTCAGATACCAGCAAATAGGTTGTAGGGAATTCACCACTCAACATTGAAAAGCTGCGTTGATGCTGAGTTCTGAGTTGAGAAGAAGTGAAGGGAATCTGTATATTAGAGAGGTTGGAACTGAGCGGACAAAGGCAATAAAATCGCTCATGACTTGAACCAAACCTTGGAATGTGAGACTGTTCTCATTGGTGATTGGCGTAGTATAGTGATGATTCGTAAATAAATCTTGAGAGATATCAGCCAAATGTCAAGTAAAGCATTGGCCATTTCGGAGACGAACGAACTCATATCGGAGTTACGAAAGTAGAGT
Organism: Sporopachydermia cereana; assembly: GCA_030561065.1. NCBI lineage: Eukaryota > Fungi > Ascomycota > Sporopachydermiomycetes > Sporopachydermiales > Sporopachydermiaceae > Sporopachydermia > Sporopachydermia cereana. Next base: position 9,320 of record JAKTWI010000313.1, on the reverse strand, counting down.
TCCGAGCTAATCTGTAATAAGCTTTGAGAAGACTGCAGCTAGAGGTTTAGAGTGTATACTTGTAAACCTTATATTTGCCTCAGACGACTGAAAGGTCTCTTGAGCTAATCACTCAGTAGCAGTTTCAGTCAGCAGCTTTTTGGATTGATAGTACAATATTGGTGTCACTTCTCATTCAATAAGACTTGTTGATAACTGTGGCTTTTATTGAATGTGCAAGTCCTGCCCTGACTCACTATAGCACAAGGTTTACGCGCTATGCATAAGGTTTATATTACAGCCTGCCAACTTTGAAATGTGGACCGCCGATAACGCGATTTGATGGTCAGAGTACATATTTACGGTGAATGGTTCGCTGCCCTGCTTTCTACTTTGAGAGTCTCAAATTGCCGATCAACGTAGTCAAAATCGATGAGCAGTGAAAGCTCATGTATGAGTAAGATGACTGATTATTGGCATTTCTCTTAGGACCAGGAGAGGAGAATGAGTGTCCCAAATGAGAAACCAAGTTCCTGTCGACAGCGAAGACCCGACTTCATCAGCAGGCAAAGAGAATTTGGATGGATGTATGTTTGGACTTGAGAATGTTCTTAGCAGAACAAACAGTTCACAGAAGAGATAGGATTACTTTGTTGCGTTAAGAATCTGGAAGCAGTTTGTCTGTCACTGGACTGAGCGTCCTCAACATACCATATCATTTTCTGTCACATGAAAAGACTGCATCAAGAGTCATGTCGTAACCATCTTCCCCTGCAGTGTGTAGATTCGGTGTGAATTACACCTCATCTACCCCTCATTTACCCCGGTATGCTTCCAACCTAATATCTATCCGATATCTATCCAGTATCTATCCACTTCTTGGATTCATACAGTCATCGAGAACTGCCTATTTAGGCAAGTCTTGAAATATATGACTGGTTGTATGTGGCTTCCGAATAGGCACTGCTCATCGCAGTAGTTGGATGAAATGCTCACTGCCAGGTCCAATATTCAGTTGACCAATGTCAAGTCAAAGAAAGACCTGGAGCTATCATTCTGCTGCGGTCGCAGTAGCGATATATCTCTGGCAGGTTCATGGAGATTGCTAGGACGATCAATGAGTAGAAGTTCAAGAGAGCTTTAGCTGACAAGCGTCTCAACTCCCTCATAATGAAAATGATACAACGATGCTCCCAGATGTGAGGATTCTACGTAGATCTTCTGAGTATTGTATTATAAGCAAGCTTTACTTAGGTTCTTTGACTATGGCATTTCAGTCTCAAAACCTCATCAACTCAGACTGGTGGTCTCCAAAGTCACGTGCCGTCTTATTCTCTTTTAGGCATTTCATGTTGAGACCGCACCAGTGGTTTGTATGTGCAATAGACTTGTGCCATAATGAAAGGCATTGAAATTATGCCATTAGTATAGAGAGATGGGATGAATGGAAATAATGCTTAGATTTGATGCACTTGAGGATGGAATGTGGAGATGGACTTGGAAGAACACTCTTCTATACAAAAACAACAGCTGTAGACAAACCGAGTTGAACGGGTCCAGCATAGGAACAGACAGCTCAAAATGTCATCTGTGGGCATTCCAGTCAAACTGCTGAATGAGTCCCAAGTAAGTTACCGCCTAGATATTCAATTGTGCGGGAAGGTTGTGATGCTAACTGGATACTCATAGGGTCATTATGTCACAGTTGAATTGACGTCCGGGGAGACGTATAGGGGGAAACTGATTGAAGGTATGTGGCAAGAGAATCGAGATTTGAATCTAGACTTACTTCGCGGACGACCTGTTACTAACTAGAAGTACTAGTGGAGGACAACATGAATGTTCAGCTACGAGACGTGACTGTGACTGCTACTGAAGGACGTGTTTCTCATTTGGAGCAGATATTCATAAGGGGATCCCATGTGCGGTTTTTTATGATTCCAGATATGCTAAAGTACGTTGATCTGGCTCACTTCATAACAATGATGTCAGTTTTCTCGTGTCTACTGTTTACTAACCCACCCTCCACCTTCAGGCATGCACCAATGTTCAGACCGAAAGCCGATGCAGTGAGAGCGCGAGCCGGTGTCACCAAAGGAAAACCCGCTCGAAAGGACAAACGATGAACGAATTAGCATTAGGATCAAACATGATTGTACTATAGTGGCCTACCTTTTCCAGCACCAAATGGCCGTCCTGCTCTAAAACGATGTTCCTCACTATAGCCTGGCAAGTTTCTGCACCAGATGTACTACCATAAACCATCCCCCTCATTTTCATCATTTATAATATCATCACCTTTCATAATATATTCTCCCCAGCTCCCGCCGGCCCCGATCCCCAATCCTTGCCTTTCTTGTTCACGTAATACATAAATATGCAAGTCAGCCGGAATGAGACCTGAAGTCCTTAAAGTGGAATTGAGACTTGAGGGCTATACGTTATTCCTTCTACGACTTTGACGTGTTTACCTTGGATTAGCATACAGTTGTACGATTTTTCAAAAGCTAGAAGGCAGTTGATAGTAGTTAGGGTATCCTTTCTTCCGCCCGCTGTTTCCTTCTTCACAATCCTAACATTCCAAGCCGAGGGCAGCCGGCAGAAGAGAGCACTCCAGGAGATGGCAGACGAAGACAAACGTTCTGTGAGCGAAGAAGAGCTCCTGGACATCTACAATCTCAACACAGCAGAGCCGTTGACGTGGGCAGAGAGTTCTATCAGACCAGATCTGCTATCCGTAGACTACTCCAGTCACCATGACATTGACCAGTCGTATGTCATACTGCGGCAAGTTTACGAGCATGACAAATATGCAGAAGCCGCTCCATCCATTGAGAAATCGGTGCGAGATGAACCAGATCCGCTGGGGTCCTTTCCCAGCATTTTTGAGGAGTTGAGGCACCGCGGGATTATCACAGATAAGATGTCAAAGGATGAGCAACTTTCAATAGGTAAGTCAATTGCTGATGGTGGCTGTTTTCCTTAGCTGAGGTTCGGGTTTGAAGGTGTGTCTCTAACCGTGGAATACTGAAATAGCCTCTCAATACCTTCTTTCGTCGCGCAAGTTCAATCCGCAGCTGTATTTGCTGAACCTACATGCAGATGATGACTTTGATCAGCTCAATGATGCCTTGGGAAAGCTGGACGAACTGCTGGTGAAACAATCGCATGCCCTGAAAAGTCTGGTGGAAAAAGAGTTTATGGATTTCGTTCGGAGTAAGAGCTACTTGGACGCGGTATTCAACAGATTCAGGGCGTTGGGGCTTCTGGACGAGGAGAAAGGCTTTGGTGTGACGGATTTGAGAAACTCAATTGACGGTATGTATTGCGGCTTAACTCCTTTTCTATCGGGGTATCATCTTTTATCTGGGTATCATATCTGAGAAACAAGCTAACGGTTGTCGTTCAATTTTCCAGAGGTGACATCACGGACGACTGCGATTGCTCAGCCTGTATTGGACGCCAAAATGAAAGAGCATATACTCAAAATCACCTTGGAAGCTGTGGAGTTCAACCAGTATTTCTTCAACCTGCCAAGCACACTTATGAAACACATCAAACAGAAGGATCATGAATCTCTGGTATACGACTACCGGAAGGGTAGGACAATTATAGAAAGCAAAAGCCTGTTGGTTCAGTCATCGGCTTCAGCAGCGGGAAGTGAGGACTACTCAGCACATACAGAGTTACTGGTAAACCGAGTTTGGGACGAAGTGGAAAGCATAGTTGACAACTACCGGCAGGAGCTGTGGTACGATCTAAGCAAGGCAGGAATGTCTGACCGAGGGTATGGGCTGGGCTCCTCTGGAGTTTCCTCTAAGGATCACATAAGCATCATTTCAAAGCTCATTGAGCTGGGTGTCGATGATAATCCTCTGCTGAAATGGGTCGAGTTTCGGGGCAAGTTCCTGGAGCGGAGTATCAACGAAACCTACGAGAAACTTCTCGCACGTGTTCGCAACATGCATGCCAATCTGACCGCACTTGACAAGTCAGGCACTGATAATGATGGCCTCTGCTCGACAGGCCGTTCCTTCATTTCAACCCTGAAGGATCCTACAAAAGCCGAGTTTGGTTCCCTGGTGGATATATCTGATATTGTTGAGCTGTGGATTATGGAGAAGAAACTGGTGGAAGAGCTGTGTGACCACTTAGGCACTCAAGTCACAGCGTTTATACGTCAATGCTACGAACTCCTGCCGGGCAAAATTCAGGAAACACTGCCCAGGGGATATAAGGACGAGTCTGTTGTTCACTTGACGTTTTCAGATCTGGAGAAGAAACGCATCAATGAGATTATGACGCAGACGACGCAGCTTCTAGCGTCACGAATGACTGAATTCTTTGGACTAACCTCCAAAACAATGTCCATGGGGGTAAAACCCGAAGCCGAAGTGCGTCGGAAAACCTCTCAGGAGCACTCTGGGCTGGACGTGCTTAACTTCGGCTTTATCCCGAACGGTGCCAACTCCATTGGTACCATACGGTATGTCACACAGATGTATACGAAGGCTGTGGATCTTTTCTATAGTCTTGGGAGGCTGAATGTGAACTCCGCTACTGTTGAGTTCCTGCGAGGAGGGATCCAGAAGATTATGGACCGATGTGTGGGGGCGATCTGTGCTTCCTGGATACATGACTCCAAGTTTCTTGGTCGGCTCCAAGAGTTTGGAGTTGATGGGAAACTGCAACAGGAATCCAGCAAGGTTGTGGACCTGATTGAAAAGTATGAGATCACAGTAATTGATGCTCTGAGTCGGGTACTGGAGTACTCAAGCACTCTTGCATCCAAACAGAATGACGATCCCGGAAATCAAAATTCCCAGGAACACGAAACGGCAGTGGTTGTGCCTGTGGCGACGAAACAAACGCGGGTGGCAATCCAGATGCAGTTCGCGCGTACTCTGGAAATCATTCTCGAATCGCTCATGAAGGTCGTAGCGCGGGAACAGGAAAGACACACAGAACAGATGAGCTCACTTCCAGACAATGTGGAGCTTATACTGCCACTGCGCATGATTGCTGACACTTCTGCTCAACATTCCAGTCAGCTGGATCTGCTGGATCGATACATACTTCTCACACTGTCCAATGTGTATCTGCTAAGAAGTTCTGTATTTCCTCATTTGATGGAGCGGGTGGAAACGAGTCTCAATGTGTCTTTCCGAGGCCAGCGGCTGCGTGTGGACGCTGTATTGGATCAAGTGGAGATTACTCTGTTTGAAAACTACACTAAGAAAACCAAAGCCACAATCACGCGGATTCTCAAATCGGGGATGAGCTCAGTGAGATCATTCTGGATGAATGCCAATGACAGTGCAGACTTGCCTACAGATGTGAGCGCATTTGTCTACCAGGGACTGATGGTTATAGTGACTTCATTTGGACTGGTGGCACAGCTCTCCCTGCAGTTGGTTCGCAAGATCGTATATGAGCTGGAGGATCATTTGACAAAGGTGTATTTGGACGAACTGCGCAAAATGCCCAGGCTCACGCTGTTGTCATGTGCCCAGAGTCGTATTGATGTTGAGTTCATCAGCAGGGTTCTGAGTGCTGGAGGAATGGTTTCCCTGTCACCTGGAACGGAGGCAACAGTCAGTTTGATTGAAAGGACAATCAAGGACAGTGGGCAATATGCACAGCTGAATAGCTTCAAAGTGGAAGATGCTGTCGAGAAGGCCGTTTCCTCTTCACAAATCAACTATCACTGCTTTGAGGAACTGGGAAGTCTGCCAAGTGTATGAAAAGGCTGGAAGGGCATCAACGATGGCGAAGCAATGCCGTAACCTGGTAAATGCTTGGAATGTAAATATACCCCTAATATAAATTGAACAGCGACGAAGTTATACGAACAAATATATGCTGAGTTCAAACTGTCAAAAGCTCAATCCAAGTGTAACGCCAGAAGAAACCTTGCTTACTGTTTCTTCTGGGTTTCAGCTTTCTTCTTCTCGAAGTTCTCAAATACCGACCTGCTTTGAATCAAAACATCGAGGATGAAAACATGCCCTCCATTCAGAACAACCATTTTCCGCAAGTCACGTACGAAGTTATCGAACTTAATAGCGGCCCTTGATTCCTCCTCGGATCCGGTGTTGGCCGGGCGACATTTCTCCAGCTCCTCCAACAGTTGTTTGCCCGTTTTGAAGTCACCGTATTTCCTGATCCCCATCTTCTCTTTATAATGAACAAGCTGATCGTAATGTTGGTCCAGAAAACGATTATCCTCTGGCAGCTGCTGGTAAGGTTCTCTCTCGTGGGCCTCTAACTCCAAGTTGCCCAGGTTTCTGTGAACAAAGTAATCCAACACTGGCGTAGGCTCGTTCTTGAAGAATGAGTTCAGGCTTCCAGACAGTCCTGAAGATCCAACGGGGTTTGGTCGTCCCGACTGATGAGGATCCGCGTAGAGTGGCATTCGAAGCTTGGATGGTTTCTCATCAGAGAACTTTGCCGCTTTCTGAGCCGTCAAGTGAAATTTGCGTGGGAATGCGGATGTCCCTCTCAGAGCCGACTGAGGACTCCTCACTAACTGCCTGCAAAGCATTGTGGGTGATGTGATGTTCTGATGGCAACTTCTCAGTAAAACCTATTTCAGGAACTGACCGTCACCTTCTTGTCCTCTGACTAAACCTCTGCGAGATGATATAGCTACCTCAGAGTTCAGATAAGGGACCTTGAAAACAGTTTGAGTGGCGCTGACTATGAAAAGAAAGAGTAGAAAATGCAATGCTGGTGGTATGGATATCACCCTGAAACAACCTCAAAGCCCACAGAAGTTCCAATGTCACAGAAAAACACGTTCGTTAGAGCTTATAGCGTGGCCCATCTTTCTCCTGAATCGGAATAAGGGATGAGGATGATGTGATGTGATAGGAGTTGATTCAGGCCTGATAAGGAAAAAGGAGAAAGTTATCCGTAATTGCCGCAGGGCTTGTATCTTCTCCGGAAAAGCATCATGTCACGTGCCTCACCACATTGCATGCGCGATGAGACACGAAGTTGTATCAGCAAATGATAGCCCTTAGAAGAGATACAATCTATCAGTTCCGATGCATTCTAATGTTTTGTGTGGCCTCTACCCTTCCTGTGTTGATTTTTTAGTCACGTTGCTTGCCGTATTAACTTCTTCAGTGACTGTTGTACCATCTCCTGTATTCCTGGATTCCGCATGAGGTTCTGATCGTCGTAGGCCCTTCTGATAAGTTCATTCGAGCCGTATGGCGTCTCTGTAGAAGATGTTAGCTCCACTGTTCAGAGTGAGTTCAGTTCGTTGTCGCTGGTACAAGCCAGCCATTGTCCATGAATCAACAGATACGAGCCTTCACAACATACCTTTGTGTTCGGTGATTTGCCTCAAGGTGTCCTCCAGCTCAGCATTGAGCTGATCAAATTGAGCTGGATCTTCGTTGGGCTGCCGAGATCCGTCGTAATATCTATAGTTGCCCAGATCAAGAGTCTCTGATAACCCTACCCCATTCTGTGCTCCGATGTAGCTTTTCACTCTTGTGGTAACATTATTGCCCAGCTCCTCTTCCAGCCGTTCATCGGCCACCTTTGCTTTGCCACCGAAGGATCCCATACCAAAGTTCAAGCGCCGATTGAGCATTGAGAGACCCGTTTGCTTGGTTCTGAATGTGCTGTTGTTAGGGCGGGAAAACTTGGGCCTCTTGTCAGGCAACGCAAGCTCCAGATCCTGAGATTTTGCCCCGTCATTAGCAACTTCGGCAAGTTCGGCGACTTGCTTTGAAATCCTCGGAAGCTCAATCTCCTGAACTCCTGGAATCGAAGTGATAATAATATCATCTTCTTGCACACTATGAACCGGTTTCCGCTCTTTGATAGCCTCCCGGAAGAAACCTGGAATGTCCCTGCGGGTTTCCAATATCCGACTGGCACCTTTCCTTGAGTACACCATTTGTGTTATGGGCAGATCACCATTCGCTCCGACCGACTTTGTCCCTGCAGCTTTGGGTGCAGTCCACAGGTCCTGCATACAAGTACTGTATTCTGAGTTATCAATATGGAATATGTGCTTCGCTGCAAATTCCGCAGCAAGTCGAAAAGCCTGATCATCCGTTAACTTGGCGCCTGCTTTCAAATGCTCTTTCACTTTGTTTATTTCCGTTCTGGTTCTATCATTCGCCGATCTTTTGGAGGGAGACTCAGGGCTGTTTCTTGGTGATGATGTTAGGCTGGGTTCCGAATGAGGTCCTACCTCACATGGGACTGGATATTTTCTGTTAGGTCGGGGAAGGACAGGATTTTAAACAGGTAGAGAAAATAAACTAGCTATCAACTTACCGGAAGAGTCACTTTCAGAGCTTTTCGGCAGCCATGATTCTCTAGAACGGAATGAGTGTAAGGTACAGTGTCGGTCAGATAGCAGGTTGCGAAGTCTCTGTGCCATTTTCGAGTTGGAGATGATGCCTTCTGAGCCAAAGGGGTCCGACAGTAGGTCAGAGAGAAGGCCGGCTGAGTAGTCAAATACTGACTCTGCTTGTGATCTTCGAGAATGTGAGCCTGAGAGGTTTTTCGATAGTTTGTCCTAGTTAGCTATGAGGGTCATGGATAAGCTAGGAAATGAAGTAGGTGGCTGGCGTACCCAATGACCGAAGACACCATGAGTGTCTACCTCCATTTTGTTCCTCATCTTGGACATGGGGCAACCTCTCTAACTCGCTTGGAATCCCCCTTTGAGCATGTGCCTCAGTTTGTAGCCGCTCGTTGTGGTGAAAGTCTGACTGCTCATTACGGGACTGTACATGAGAAGACTCAGATTGGTCTGATCGCGTATGAGAGTTGGCCCATCGCCGTAGCGAGCCTGAGTAGCTGTTCCGCGAAAAGTAGAGTGGCATCTATATAACGGTCTCACTAATACAAAGAAACAATCCTTTTGGAGCATCTTCTATTAGTTGGGAGTCTGAGTGTATCTTTTGGTTCAAGTTTCTAAGCAGTACATTACAACACTTCTGTAGCAGATCGAGCAATACAAGAACCTAAGCAACGGCTAGCTATCATTGAGCTGCAATTCACAGCATGCAATAGTATACACACACACTAACAATAAGTAAACAGCTTAATTCACAGCTATCTAGAATCCTTGTTGACATCTCAGACACTGATTTATTAAGGAGCAATCGTGCTGGGCTATCCATTTCGCAACTTGGAGTCCATGCCACAATCGTCTTCTCCACAGTTTCCTCTTTGGGTTTATCTGCTAGATTGGACATGGGGTCTCATCCTGCTGCCTCACAAGGGAGATGAGACTCGAAGGTAGCCAGGGTCATGTGAAACTTTATCGGCTGTTGTGACTTTTACTCCAGAGTATAAATAGCTCTCTG
>JAKTWI010000312.1:0-30870 GCA_030561065.1 Sporopachydermia cereana | reverse complement strand
AAGGTTTCTGTCATTTATGTTATTGCTCAAGCACTTTAATCCACAACCCTGCATATGTTCCTCATTTTTTCCTTCATATCTCCAAAACGCGTTTGCTGAGTATCAGACTTCGCGTTATGGTGAAGATGCTGTCAAGATTCATGTATGCTAATGCATCAAACATGCAAGGGAAAGCTTATTTCATTCGCAATGAATGTCCACTTCATCATATAAAAGGGCATTTCGCTGTTGTTATACGGTTTCCCCTGTCTTGTTATTGAGTGGTTGACTAACTAATATGACTTTAATTAGCCATGGAAAGTGGCTTACATAACTTACAGTGATCACATTTCCATCATGCTTTGATGTTTCCCCATCAAGCACTTGGTTGATACCACACTATAGTAGACATGTAGATCTCAATGCATAAAACATACATATAGTTGCATTACATGTGAACTCACACTTCCGAGCCACTCGGACCGAGCCATTCGGAGCTCTTCTGCAGGCCAAAAACTCCGGCACTTCAACTCCACCTTTATCTCTTCCGGCCGTTAAATCCCAACCAAACATCCGAACCCAACAGTATCATCTCTGGGACATCCAACCGATGAAAAAGCGAGACTCCTCGCCTCAAAGAGCTCTGATCATCACCTCTGTACAAATACTCAGCTGCCCTTCACAATTTTCATAGGGGCTTCAAGATAAACTCCGAATAGTACCATAACTTTCTCTCTTTCACCCTCCAATTCCATTCCATGCTTCCATCAACTACAAACACATCACTCAATTTTCCTTTAGCCTCCTCTCATATATCATTATAGTTCCCGGATATCTGTAGACGTCCCGCTATAGTGCTGATTACCTCCCGTTGCTTCCGTTAACGTGATTGGTCCCCGCAGCTGTCAGTTGGCAGATGAGAGCGCAAAAAAGGACGTAAGAAATGACATAATGCGGAAGGCCGGACTGTCAACCGGTGATTGCGGAATGCTATAGTTGAAGATATAGCTACCAGATCATCAACTTATAGTAACCTTGAGACCTCCGAGTAGCTGACTCAATTGACAATATTGCAAAAAGTCCTCTGCATAACACCTCTTCTCTTCCTCCCACTCCCTGCTCATTGCATCTCTTTCCCTCCTCCTTCAATTCTAAGACAAAAACATCCCCAACTCTCTTCAACCCTCGTTCTCATCGTCTGTAACCCCCCTTTTCACCCATTCATACCAAATCGGAAAACTCCATATTGAACAGCAGGTCCGTACAGAACTCGTCTGTATACTGCCAGTCGTTGAAATTGAAATTCATATCGTTCTCAATATGCTGAATCGCATCCGAACAGTCTCCGCTGCTGCCGCCGGCATCAATACCCACATCCGGGTCATTGGACAGCATCGGATCGGCCACCTCCCGGACATTCCGCCCGGACATTCCCGAAACCCCCTCGGCAGCCATCGGCATCTTCTCGCCTTCTCCCGAACCCCCGTTCCGAACTCTCGGCATTCCGCTCCCGCCGTCGTATCTCCGGTCGGCATTCTCGGCATTCTCGGCCCGAGCATCCGAAAGCGGCCCGGGGCTCAGCTTGCCGCTTTCCCGCTGTTTCGACAGCTGCAGCGTCTCCCGCTCCACTTCCTGCAGATGGCCGCTGAACGTCATTTCCGTAAACGGGTTTCTGCCCCGCCCGCCGGGCCGGTTCATCTCCTCAATCTGATTGATATACGTGCGGAGGAACAGACCGGTGATGAACCCCACTTTCAGCATAAACGTGCCGCCGGAGAAACGCTCGTATGTTTCCAGCATCAGGTTGCACATTTTGGACACCAGCCGCACGGCCTTCAGGGGCACCAGAGCCGTGTTTTCTTTAATGAGCCCCTCGGGGGTGAAGTTCACATCCGACGCCGTTCCGTCGCTGCGGTCCGGCTTACTGCGGGCCGAGCGCAGCGGGGGTAGCCCGGAGTGCCCGGAGTGCCCGGAGTGCTCCGCTTGCCCCACTTGCCCCGCATTCCCCGCATTCCCCACTTGCCCCACTTCCTCCTCCTCCTCCTCCTCCTCCTCCTCGTCATAGTAAAAATACTCCACAGTCCGCATCAAAAACCGCAGCCGCAGAATCATCCCCGCTATGTATATCATCCGCCCCGCCGCCGCCACCGGCAAGATGGCAATGTCCTCCGGCGACATGAATATAAACTGGTACAGCGCCTTAATGCACATCTCCGAACACCGCTGGATGTACACAGAAAAGCGGGGCGGCCCCACATACCCCGCCCCCGCCCCCGCCCCCGCCAGCCGCATCTGACCACGCACAAACGAGTACACACACGGCTCGTATATAAACGCCTGCACGGAATAATAAAAGCTATTAAACAGCCGCGGATCACAATCAAACTCATTAAACAGCGCCCGCCCTTCGGCATCGGCACACGTGTCCACTAAACTCGCCAGCTCATTCAGCCGCTGGTGCCGGTACTCGTGCACACAGTCAATCTCCCGCTGCAGCTGTTCCACCGTTGCCTGGACAACAGCCGGGTCCTGGGAGAAGAAGAAGCGGAACTCGTCGTCGGCATTGTCCACGTCGGCGTTCATGCGGAATATCCGATGGGCCTTTTCCAGCACGAAGTTGAGGCGGGCAAAGGACACTATGCGGACATCGTCCCGGTAGTCCCTTAGCCACTGGACTTGGGACAGCGTGAGGGGCTGTCCGGAAGGCTGCCCGGAAGGCTGTCCCGAAGCGGTGAGCGGGTCGGAGCGGAAGGGGCTGTCGAAGGTGGGGTCTTCGAGGAGGTCACATGACTCTTCCAGGTAGTCGTCCCAGGAGACGTTGATGTATTTGCGGATGAGGATGCAGTTTGTGACGGTGGCGTAGTAGGTGCAGAGGGCCAGTTTGCGGCACAGGCGGCTTTTGGGGAGGGGGCGGGGCCCGGAGGGCCCGAAGGGCCCGGAGGGGTTGGAGGGGTTGGAGGGGTTGGAGGGACCAAAAGAAGGAATGCTGCGACCAGAAGGACCCGAGGGGCCCGAGGGTCCAGAAGGGGAAGGGCCAAAAGCGGGGGAGGGGTAGGAGGGGGAGGGGGAAGAAGGAGAGGTACTGGAGGGGCCAGAAAGGGAAGGACCGAAAGAGGGGGAGGGACCAAAAGCGGGGGAGGGGTTGGCGGGGGAGGGGTTGGCGGGGGAGGGGTTGGAGGGATTACCCCCACTTGCCCCACTTGCCCCACTTGCCCCACTTCCCACTACCCCACTTCCCACTACCCCACTTCCCCCACTTGCCCCACTTGCCCCACAGCGCGCCGCTGCCGTCATCTTCCGCAGCACCGTCCGATTACTGGAAACCCCCGGCTGCAGCAAACTGTAATTCACATTCCCCGAGCCGAACCGCCGCGAGGTAATGCCGAGATCGTTCGCCATCGACACACACAAATCATTCAGAATATGCGACCGCCGCTGCTGAAACAAATCCGGCGAATTGTACCAGAAACTCAGCAGCAAAATACTCTCCAGTATCTCCAGCGACTTATTCCCTATAATAATCACATTCCACGCAATGGCCTGAAACGCAATTCCCTCCAATTCCACATTCTTCCTTAAATCCTCCTCACTTTGGTTTTCCAGGCAAATGGCGGAAACGGCCATTACCGCCAGAAACAGCAGCGGCTCCTCGGCTTTGAATGCCGAGATGTCCCGCACGTGCTCGGCTCGGATGCGGACGACGGGATGCCGCGGGTATATGACGGATTGGTATTTGCCGAGGCGGATGCGGGCCTCTTGTTCCGTGAGCAGGTTGCCGGGGAAGAACCCGTGGTAGGAGTTCATTTGGCCGATGACGTCGAGGAAGAGTTTGGACTCGAGGGTTTGGATGCGCAGGGACCGGAGATTGGACAGGAGGTGGAATGTGCGCATGAACTTGGCCCGCTCTTTGGCTTTGTCCACGCCGGTTTTCATGCGGGGTTGGCGGGGTTGGCGGGGTTGGTGGGGTTGAGGTGGGGGCGGAGCGGGGCTGGTGGGGAAGGCGGAGGGAATGGAGTGGATGCCCTGGTCTACGACAGAGCGGCCGAGGTAGGGTTGGGGAGCGGGGTAGTGGGGTTGGGGAGCGGGGTAGTTGGCGGGGTAGTTGGTGGGGTAGTTGGCGAAGCTGGCGGGGTAGCCGGGGGACGTGCTGGAGGGGGTAGCGGGGCTCTGGCCGGAAGCGGAAGCGGAGTAGCGGGACGAGGAGAGCGGCTGGGTGTACATGGGGTTGGATGTCGGCACCAGCGGGAAGGTGTCGGGCCGCAGGTGGAGGCCGGGAGGGGCATGCGGGGTAGCATGCGGGGTAGCATGCGGGGTAGGAGCATGGGCATGCGGGGTAGGAGGGGCAGCCGCGGGGTAGGGCATCTGCTGCGGCAGCGGAGACATGCCGTAGCGGGACGCCACAGCCGGCAAAGACATCGTTTGTGCCAGCGGGGCTGCCCCCACCTGAGCGGCCTGCGGGGCATGCGGGGCATGCGGGGCACTCGGCACAAACTTCGGGTCCACCCGAACCGGCGGAACTACCGACACTTCCGCCGCCTGCTCCTTCGCCTGCAGCGCGGCTATCAGCGACTCAATCTTCCGCTCCAGCACAACAACCCGGTCGTCCCCGGCCTCGGAAGACGGCCGCTCGTCGCTGTCCCACGGGCCGGCTCCGCTTCCGGCTCCGCTGCCGGCGGGGTCTCCGGCTCCGTCTCCGTTTTTCTTCCGCCGCTTCCGCCGCCGGATGGCCATGTTGAAAATACACACTTTGTTGCCCTTCAGGCAGCGGGAGCACGTGCCGTACGGCTCGGCGGGGTCGGCGGGGATGCATTTCACTTTCAGGTGGTGGCAGTTGTCGCAGGCGGTGGAGCGGCGTTTGCTGCTGTTGGCGGGGTCTGCTGGGGTGCCGTCCGGGTTGTTGACGATGAGTTTGCCGGTGGCGGTGGCGGGCGGGGCTCGGGCCGGCGGGGGCGGGGTAGCTGTGGTGGCGGGAGTAGGCATGGCGGGGGCGGGGTAGGTGGGGCGGGGTAGGTGGGGAATGTGGCCCAGAGGAATAGGAGGGTGAATGCGCCTCTCGGACGGAATAAACCAAAAAGGGTAAGCCGGAAATAGCGGCTAGATAGAGATGCGGGGCGGTAAGCGGCGAGGGACGCGCCGAGGGTAAGCGCCGAGTCGGAAGAGCCGAGTCGGAAGACACAGAAGCAGACACGGAAACACAAACGCCGAATTTGGGTGTTCCGCTTGTGCGATTTCCTTTAAATAGGCCGGAAGCAAGCCTTTCCGCAACACAAATTGCTCCACGGCGGGTGTTTTGCCGAGATGAAAACCGTGTCGGCTGTCACGTATAAGAGCCGCCCGAAGTGTGCCAACAGAAAGCTCGGCTGCTGCCGCCGTGCTGTGTTGATTTCTTTACCAGTTTCTGTCGGCTTCTTTCGGCTTTATTTTCCTAAAACATACCGGCCGGCAACTCGGCTAAACTTTCCCCGCACTTCGGGCCGCCGGCGGCTTGCGGGTCGGGTTCCGATGATGCGAGAGCCGATGAATTTTCTCTCGGGATGGGATGAGACGCTAAGTTAGGCGGGGCCAAAGGGTTTAAAGATGATGTAATCAAAATATACAGGAGGAGACGCGAGGGGTATGGCGGCCGGGGGAGAGCCGCTGAGTGAACCGGAAGGGCGAAATGCGGGGTAGGCGGACGGATGTTGGGGAAAGAGGACGCCGGAGTGGTAACGGCGGTTGTAAGAAGCTGCTTGAGGTCTGAATCGGGCAGCAGCACAGCCAATAGGGCTGGTTCGACACTTACTGCCTTTGATTATGTGGCTTGCCATACATAGTGTGACAGTCCAGCCACTCAGACTGCCTCCCCACAATCCATCTCGTGTCCCGATTGGACAGCCGCCGTGCTCTCTTTGTGCCGCATTTTGACTCCCCAATTAGCCTTTGAGCCCAAAACACGGCTGCTACCTCAGACGCGGCCCATAGTTCCCTTCAGCTCTGCCTCGGTTTTCCCGGGTTTCCCCATTCTTCCGAGATGCCAGACCCTTCCTCGGCTCAGCCCTACAGACCCTCGTAATTGGCCAGACACTCCCTCGGCTAAGGGCCCAGACCCTCGTAATTGGCCAGACACTCCCTCGGCTAAGGGCCCAGACCCCCGCTTCTCCACATTTGCCTTCAGCCTCTCGTACCCCCGATTATCTCTCCCCACAAACCACTTTTTCCCTTCTTCCACTCCCCAAATCTCCTCCTGCTTTCAACTTCTAAACAAACTGCAAATATACCATCTTTCCCCTCATATCACACCCCTCAAACGCCCTCTTACCCTTCAGAACTTCACATCTCCTCCCGCCCTCCAAGTCTCGTGACCTCAACTACCCCACCCACCCCACTTGGGACACCCCGGATGAACTCCCCAATCTGAGTAAGCAGAGAAAAAGTAAACAGCAACTCGGCAATTGGCTAGGCAACCAGACATCCGCAACCCGACAGCGGATACTCCAATTACACCACAAACACACTCCGCGACCTCAACGGAACCCTCACGGAACCTCACGGAACCTCACGGAACCTCACGGAACCCCGGCAGTGGAATGTTGGTGAGCAGGCCCTCCAGCTCGCTGCTCCGAGAAGAAGAGACGATGCCGCTCTCGGCTTCGGGAAAGTCCAGCGACCATCCGGCCGAGCCGGCCGCGGCCGCCGGAAGCAGCCACGGATCCCACGGGCCGCACGGGCCGCATGGGTCCCACGGACCTCACGCGTCGGACTACGAGAAAATACTGTACCCTGGCGCCATTGAGATAAATGTGAAGGGCGCGTTTATTGTTGATGATTATGAAGACACAGACTCGGACGGCAACAGCGTGTCGAGCTCCACGCCACCAGAGACTAAAGACATTGCTTTGCCGCACCAAACGGACGAGGTGTCGCATATTGCTGTTGATGTGAGTATTTGGCGGAATTTGGCGTGGTTGAATGAGGGATTGAGAGGGTAGGGAAGGAGCTGAAGGAGCTGAAGGGAAAGGGGGGTGAAGGGAGCAGTCGGAATGAATTGAGAGGAGACGGGAGGAGACAGAAGGAGTCGGAAGCAGTCGGAATTGTGGAAGGAGAGAAAAAATGTTGTCAGGGATCCCGAGAGCAGAGAAGAGGAATGGAAATCCCCGGAAGCTGAAATGGGGAACGGAAAGGAGAAATGGAAAGGAGGAACGGAAAAGGGAATTCATGAGCGCGGAATGGTCCACAAATGACCGATATCTTTTCCTCTGATTGGCCTCTCTCCGTCTCTCGACCTTCCGCTCGGCCTTCCGCTCGGCCTTCCTTGATTCCGTCTTATCTCATTCCGTCTTTGCTCCTGAGCCAATTCCTTCCGCCATCTTCTTCCGTAATTTCCTTCCGTCTCCCCTTCTTGGCTCATTGCACCACTCTTTCCCTTTCTTCCTCTTCCTCTTCCTCCACAGCAACATTCATCCTTCCCTCTCATCATCACACCCTTTCCCTTCCATTTCCCACCTTTCCTCCGTACTAACAACCTTCCTTAGATTGGCGGCACGCTGGCCAAAATCGTCTATTTCACCCGCGACCCCAGCGGCAAGGGCGGCCGGCTAAATTTCATCAAATTCGAGTCCGACAAAATCCACGAGTGCATAGAGTTTATGAAAAACCTGATTGGCGTGCATGAGTCCCGCAAGGGTGGCAACCCCTCCAACCCCACCTCCGCCCCCTCCAACCCCTCCCCCGCTATGACTATTATGGCCACCGGCGGCGGGGCCCACAAATTCTACGACCTCCTGACCACAGAACTCCAAGTGAAAGTCATCACCGAAGACGAAATGGAGTGTCTCATCGTAGGCCTCGACTTCTTCATTACGGAAATACCCGACGAGGTGTTTGTCTACTCTCAGGACAACCCCATGCAGTTTGTGGAGGCGCGGCCAAACATATACCCTTACCTGCTAGTCAACATCGGCTCGGGAGTCAGCATGATTAAGGTTATCGGCCCGAAACAGTACATCCGAATCGGCGGCTCCTCCCTCGGCGGCGGAACGCTATGGGGGCTGCTGTCGCTGCTGACGGATGCCGAGTCGTATGATGAGATGCTGGAAATGGCCCGAAGGGGGAATAACGCTAATGTAGACATGCTGGTCGGAGATATATACGGAACGGACTATGCGCGGATCGGGCTGAAGGCAACCACAATCGCTTCCTCGTTCGGTAAAGTGTTTAAAAAGGCCACGGGACAGAACTCGCCCGATTCGGACCCGCGGGAGCATCCGAGAAAGACGACAAAAGCGGAACGGCTGGCGAAGTTCAACGACGAGGATATTTCCCGCTCGCTGCTGTATGCCATTTCCAACAATATCGGCCAGATTGCATATCTGCAGGCCCAGAAACACAGTCTGGAGCATATATATTTCGGCGGGTCGTATATCCGCGGCCATCCGGAAACGATGAACACGCTTTCGTATGCGATCCGGTTCTGGTCGGAAGGGGTGAAGAAGGCCTATTTCCTGCGGCACGAGGGGTTTCTGGGGGCTGTGGGGGCGTTTATTAAGCGGCAGCCCGAAGGCTGGGGCCGGCGGAACTCGGGCGGCGGGAAGGAGGAGATGGGGTTTAAGGGGTTGCATTAGGGAGGAAGGAGGGGAAGGGAGGATGGGGTAAAGGGGAAGAAGGGGAAAGAGGGGAAGAAGGGGAGAAAAAGCAATGAAAAGGCACAGAAAAGGGGTATTCCGGAGCAGGCAGTTTATGGCTTTTCGCGGCAGGTAGCAGCGGAAGCAGACCCACAGAAGAAGACGCAGAATCTTGGAAGATCGCGCAGCAACAGGAAGCTGGAGTTTGATGGTTTCTGGACCTTTTTCTTTTTTTAGCCTTCTCCTGACCCTCCTATTTTCCTCTCTTGCCCTTCATTTGTTCTCCAGTCTCCTCGATAAATTGCGTTCTCCGCAAGCAGTAGCACCTTTGACTTGCAAGTTAGTTGCCAGCGGAGACTGAGCTGCAAGGAGGGGAGAAGGAGTGGAAAGATGGGAAAAAGA
Organism: Sporopachydermia cereana; assembly: GCA_030561065.1. NCBI lineage: Eukaryota > Fungi > Ascomycota > Sporopachydermiomycetes > Sporopachydermiales > Sporopachydermiaceae > Sporopachydermia > Sporopachydermia cereana. The sequence continues at coordinate 21,889 of JAKTWI010000312.1, read as the reverse complement.
CTGCAAGGACTGTAATGACGGCAGAGACTGGAAATGACTGCAATAGCTGAGAAGAAGTCAATATGGTAGGTTGAGACATGAAGATTGAGCCTGCAGTGGGATGTGAGGACAGAACACAAACCTTACAATAGAGAATACTGCATGAAATTCGGAGAGCAAACCCGGAGAGCAAAAGTTGGCATGCCCTGCCCCCGCATGCCCCACCCCCGCATGCCCCGCAACTTGCCCCACTTACCCCGCCCTAACCTACCCTCCTCCCCCTTACAACTGCACCTGCCCCTCGGGTAATTTGGCTCGGAATTCGGCTCGGAATTCGGCTCGACGGCTCAAAGAGAAGAAAACATTGCACGTGGCGTCGTTGGGGTGTCGGAGAGAAAGCTTCTGAGAGTTGATGCTGCAGAAAGCTGAAGTGAAGTGGAAAATATTGAAGAAGATCTGGAGAGGAGGAGAGTGAACTAATAAGGGAGATGGAAATGAAACAGATAAGAGAGATGCAATGCATAGCACGATGAAATAATAGAGGGAATACCACTTTGAATGGGAAGAGCAGAGAGAAAAGATGGGAAAAAGAAAATGAAATACGGAAAACATAAATAGATTGACCGACTAATAGAATCTGGAGAGGCGCTAAGAACTGACGGGAAAGTAGAGAATGAAGAAGCACATCAGCAGCAATGGGGGAAACATACAGATGATAGATACGATTTTGCATTATTGGATTTGGGAAACCTGTGCGAAAAGGCTTTTTTCTCCCCAATTTTCTGATATCAATATGCTGCTGATTTGCAAAGCCCCGGAGCATGCAGAGCAAATATGGTGGAAAATGCAATAAGGAAGTAGTTTATATGTAGTTTATATATGCTGATGTTGTAATGGGATAACAGTGTTTCATCCCGGTGTCAGCTGGTTTCGGTGGCTTTTGATGTCGTTATCTCTGTATGATTATGAGCAAGGAATGTGTGTCAAGTGAAGAGAAAATGGTCTCAGAGTAACTATTAGATTGATTATCCAAGATGCTTGTAGTTCTAGCCCTTAGAAAAAAATTGAATCTATGGAGAGTATGTAGAGTTGAATGAGGAGTTTAGAGTATTTCCTTACTATGACCTCTTTCAACATTTGCTTTTTCCACTTCTGCAATATTAACAGCACTGGCATATCCAATAGATGGCATGATATTCTCATAATTAGCTGCAATTTAGCTGCAATTCATGGAGGATCAATTGACTCGAATGTTGGGCATGAAAGACAGTTATATATTCTGTTTGGCACATGAGATAGTAAGTCGAGATTTGCCTGCTGTAGTAGATGGAAGTTACGATTGACGAAATCATCCACTCAAATCAGTAGTGTTTATTGGAGCACCTGCTCAAGCTATAGTACATAGATATGGTATTCGAACAATGAGACAGACTTAAACGTCTTGTCTCCTCATCCGCTCAATCTTCTCCACTCTCTCCTCTTGTTTCCATATTGCCTTTCACTCTCCACCTGTAAGTTTTCCATACATCATCACTCGTCTTTCCTGTCCCATTTGCCCGCCTCACTTTCTCCCTTCGGCTACAACTGACTCTATAAAAAAGTTGAGAGCGCTTCGGTCAGTTTGAGAGTTTGCCGCTTCCACTACTTTTGAAATTTGCTCTTCTGATATCTCAAAATCCTCTCCTTTCTTAGACTCGGCCCCTTTGCTGCTACTGACTTGGGCCGATATGATTGTGTGACAATTCTCAGACATAATAAGAGTGAAACTATAACCCACAGCAGAGAATTCAATCCTGTGACATGTTTTAGAAAGGAATTTTCGATCAGCGGGTGAGAGAAGAGGCGCCAGCAGCTCCTTGTCAGTCAAGGAAAGCTCCTGCACGTTGAAATCTCTCGCTAAGCTCAGCTCCGACTCCCAGAGTGAAATCAGGGTTGTTATTCTTTGTCCGAGGCTTTCGTAGTATTTATGCTTTTCGTACAGCTCATTCTCTGCCACTCCTTGTAGTTTCTCCTGCTCCAGCAGCTTTTTGAATTCCAGGCTTTCTTTTGCCTTTGCTGCCAGTCTGTCTCTTTGCTCCTTTTTGTCCCTCACTTCCGACTCCAGCCGGCGAGTCTCGGCTTCCAGTTGTGAGATTTGTGTGTCGGCAGTAGCCGTTTCCGATTCGGTGTCGGATAGTTTGTGCTTTTCCCGGGCAACCAGACTCTGCAACTGAACCACAGAGTTGAAATCGGACTGAGTGAATTCCAAATCCGAGCCGGCCAAAGACGCCGAAAGCTGGTTAAACATGGCCCATTCCTCTTTGCTGCGGGGACCCTCGTTGAACTCTTCGGCTTCTAGTTGTTTGATTTCTTTCTCCATCTGCCGCATTTCGTCAGCCATCCGTTTTGTTTCGGTTTTCTTGCTGACGATTTCCTCATAAAGAGCACATGCGTCTTTGGCTTTCTTCTGCAGCTTCTCCTGCTGCGATTCTGCTTTTCTTTTCTTGGCTTTCAGTTCCTTCTTCAGTTCCTCGTTTTTGGCTTCCAGTTCGTCAATTCCAGCCTGTTCAATGTACAGTGGCGGGTCGCTCAAAATAGCCCGGAGAAACTTCTCCTTGGTTTCCTGCTCCAGATAGGAGAACTTGAGCTTGCCAAAGAAGTCCTGGTGGGTAGATAATGAAAATACAGTTAGTATCAGTTGAAACCAATCACCGGCTTATCAATCACCACACATACCTTTTTGCTACTGATGAAATCCTCAATAGCCCTTGGATCCGAGCTCAGAGACTCGCCATTGAGCCCTTCCCGTGACTCGCCAAAGGAGCCTTTCATCTGTCGTTTCTCATACTCGGCTTTGAAAGCCAGGAGCCTCAAATGGGCCAGATTTTCCACTTCCATGGTGAAGAGGTTTTGTTGTAGTTTGTGATGGCGCTTTTAAACCTGTCACTCAATGTGCTTGATCTTCAGTCTTCAGAAGAGTGTTGTCAGCCGAATTCAAGAGAATGTTCTTCTTCTCTCAGTTGTTCCAACTCATCCAATAACCTTATGATCCTCCCGCACTTGTGCTTGCGAAGACCTTGTCAAATACTCTTTAGACTAACCTGACGCCGCTAGCTGAAACAGATACTGACAGCTCTTTCTGGCTTTTTTCATCTCCTCAAAACAATAAATCAGCTTCCAAACTGATTTCGTCATCCATTCAGTTCTTATCGCCTGTCTTTCCTATAGGAAACGCTGATCCCAGCTGTTTACTGTTGTCTCTGTTCAAATATGAAGCACCTGATATGAGACAGATTTTTCAATGTTAATGACATCCCACATGAGACAACTGCCGGGGGCATCTCGCGAGACTATCTTGCCGCCCTCTCTGAACATCGCATCTCACTCTGAAAGAGGGGCAGGCGCGAGACATACAGACAGCCTCGGCACACATAATAAAGAGGATACCTGAAGTTGCTATGGGCGACAGACGGGATGTCATTTGATGAGTGCAGAAAACAAAAGGAGAATTGGAAGTACAGAGGACCAGTCAGTCGCTCGATACTGAAGTGAGATTTAACGGATGAAGAGAGTTTTGGAAGGCATTTGGAAGGGAGTTGACGAATTGGCTGTGACTTATGGACCGATAGACAGTGAGACGGAGACTGAGAGTTGCTGAGTGGGAATTGAAAGAGGGGAACACATTCTGAGGACAGAAGAGAGGAGTTTGAAGAGTAGTGATATTTATTGTTTGAGGGGTTTGCTGGCAAAAGAAGGAGAAATCATCCACAGTCTGATAGATGAGTGTGGAAGGGAAGAGAATAGTGTTGCTATCACAAGAATAGACTCGGAGCTCCTATAATCCATCTGCGGAATAACCATCAGAAGAGTAAAGAGCCCTCTGAAATCCCGGCGATCCGGTCACGGCGATTATTTGCCTTGAAACTGAAGAGCCCTGGACGCACACACTGAGAAGAGTCGTTTGGTCAATCAATCTGAATCCTTACTGAAGTCCACCCCTTGAATTTTCCTACCCCTACCCAAAAACACCTTCCACCTCCCTACCACAATAGCCACTTCACAATGTCGCGGAGCATATCAGGAAACACGCCAGACGACTTAGTTCGTTTGCTGCTCTACACGAGCCAAATTGCCTCCTGGGCCACCCGCAAGAAACCGGTAAAACAACCAGAGCCTCCCACCTTTCCATTGACTACCCAAACAGAAGCCCAGGGGGCCGAAAAGTCCTTTATATCAATGATGCGAGGGCGGATGCTGCGATTCCTAAAGAGCATAAACGACCCTGAGTCACAGTTCATTGAGATCATTGAGTTCATCAACACCTTTTTCGACGACTTGTATCTCCTGACGAGTCTGGGGCTGATCAAAAACGAGAAAATCTCTTACTTCGCATCCAGCCAGGCCAGCAAGGCCTGGTTTGTTACTATACTATTCTCGCTGAAGAACAACATACAAAAGGTGGACCGGTGCAACAAGAAACTGAAGCTGCTGGAGCACGAGGCGCTGCTGAGAAGCGAGCTGCTGAATGTTGTGGTGACGAATAATAAGAAGAAAACTCAAGGAGAGAAAGAGGAAGCCAGCGGGGGTCTGCTGGATATGTTCCAGTCGCTGCTGGTGGACGAGAATCAAGTACGGATGGAAAACATTGAGTATTCACGCCGGCTGAATGTCATGAATGGACAGACAAAAGAGGGGGATATATTCTACTCGATAGATGTGCGGCGGCAGAGGCTTATGGATGAGAAGTATATGCTGAAACTGGAGATATTCACTTTGCTGAACGACCTGCTCTACTGCAGCATTGATGTGTTTCATTTGAAGCTTCCCAAGTATGTCCAGAAGACAAGTGGAATTGTTTCTGGAGTACTGAGTGGCTACAGACTCTTGAAAGGATCGTTTGTGGAAACAGGGAAGACAAAAGCAAAGACTGTCGGGAAGCTGTGAACTGATAGAGAAGGTCTGTTCCCTGGATCTTACCGCAGGACACTATTCATCCACAGAATAACACAATGACCGAATACAGAAAATGCCATATAATTTGTTGGGTTTGTTGCTCAACTGTTGCCTTCAGTTTGGGTTCTCCTAAAGCTATTCCTCTGTGGCACGTGAAAGGGCTCTTGGCTCCATAAGGCAAACAGCAACGGTCGAAAGCAGGTTTGTCTTCACTGAATCGGTTCGGCATAACCTATTAGTTTCCTTTCCCAAAGCATAGTGTTCAATCTCCTGCAATAGACCAATATACTCTAATACCGTTCAAGGTACTTCAGGACTCAGGAAGCAGCAGGAAGTGCTATAGTGTTTCTCTTTGACATCCTGCACCATTGGAAAGTTTGCAGACAGCTTTCAAGCAAATCCAATCAGATAAATCTTTGATAAGTCATTACCGGACTGAATGAGGAGTTTATCTCCATCTCAGCTACATCCTGCTTCCCACACATTCCGTATTTCAGTACGACACGAAGTTCCTGCATTAAACCCCAGGTTTTCTCGCTTTGAGTTTCAACGGCATTTTCATCCGTCCCGCTGGTGAAATCAAACGGCTCAAAATCGAAAGAGAATTACTGTCATTGCCGATAAGATGAAGTTCCGCGCCATTTAGTTTAAGGTTTGAGATGAGCCCCCGAAGGGTAAACTCTAATGTGACTAACTTCGTGACACAGCATTGTCATGTCTGGTGGACATTCCTAATGGTAAACCAGCCAGGAGGTAATACATGTTCACTTCCAACAGAACACAGTAAAAAACACCAACCATTCACACACAACATATTCTTTCTAATCTAGAGCCTTTCACTCTTTAACACACCCCAATCTCTTACTATGTCGCCTCTCTATCTCCTAAGGCATCTGCTATCCTTGTCCTGCCCTTTGCACTCGACATCTTAAACCAAAGCTCTTTCGGCCCCGAGTCTCCCTATAAATAAAATAAACTCTGCCGCTAGCGCAGAGAGCTGACATTAAGTTTATCGGCTTTCAAACCCTATTTCTCATCATGGCTCATGGCGGAAGCCGCGAAGATCCGCCGGTACCCCAGCGGCAAGGCTGGCGGCTCACCTGCCGACGAAACTTTGGTAATAAACCTGCTGTGGCGCCAAATGACCTCTTTCGCCCAGTTGATACAATTGTATAGGCGGGGCAGTCTGGTAGTTAGGCGTGTAAGTGTGGAAATAGGGAGTTATTTTCCATATTTTCCACACTTTCCCTCTCAGTGTGAAGGCTCAGCTTTTTACAATACTCACTGTATTTGATTGCTACTACTACACCCACATTGATTTCACAGCAACTATGACTGTCAGTTGATACTGCCGAAACTCCCCATATTTCTCTCAACATCATACATTGGTATCTCCAATGTGCAGTAAAAGCTGAAGCTGAAAGATACAGCAGGAGACAGGAAAGAAGAATAAGGAAGAAGCACTCATTTGCCAGAGCTTGAGAGCTGCAGAGCATTAAAAGGGGTGGCAAACATCATTTAGACAGCGTCAAAACCAGGATCTCAAGAATCATACTGAGCTGTCCATCAACCTGCATATCAACTTGCTCATCTGAACATCAAACTGCATTCCAAGCTACATTTCAAACTGCTTACCAGGGCACATCAGCATATCAAATCGCTCACAGCACAACACAGCAAGTCACATCAAACAGCCTCCTCCACTCTCCCTTTTTCATCTCACCACACACACACAATCAGAGCCTCAATCAGCAGCCACAGCAGCCAAGAGACCCCAAGCCCCTTCATTACTGAGAGGTTACAATACGGAGGAAAAAGGAATTAGAGGATTGAGCCTGGATATCTCGGAGAGAGACTAAAAGTACTCAATTGATGGACTCTCCATCCCAACTTTCCCTCATTACTGTCTCAGTCTGTTGTCTGCTTCCCAGCATCCCCCGTCCCTCATTCCTCAACTCCCATTTTTCATCCTCAGTTCTCATCTCACATCTCACATCTCCCCTGTCCCATCGCATCTCTCATCCTCATGACTCCAAATCACTGGAACGGCTCCTATGAGGATTACCGGGCTCCCCCGCCTCAAAACCCAAAGACCTCTCATCTTGTCAAACCCACCCCAATACCCAACAACCCCCTGGCAAACGAATCTCTCACCACCAAACTGAAAGACACTGTGGCTGGTTTTATGGGCGGCGTGGCCCAAATCCTCGTAGGGCAACCGCTGGATCTGGTGAAAGTGCTACTGCAGACAAACCAGTGCCGCACACCTCAGGAGGCCATTCTCCATACATTCAAAACCGAAGGGCTGCTGGGGTTTTATAAGGGGGCTTTGGCTCCTCTTATAGGCGTTGGGGCTGTCAACTCCATTATCTTCAATGTCAGTTTTGAGGCCCGGCGGCAGATTATGAAGCACAACCCCAGCCAGACGGATCTCACTATGCCCCAGTTTTACCTTGCCGGAACTGCTGCTGGGGTTCTCACCTCAGTTATCACCAGTCCAGTGGAACAGGTGAGAATCCTCATTCAGGCCCAGAACCCGCTCAACAAAACATACCAGGGAACTGGCGATGCGGTCCGGAAAATATACCAAGCAGCAGGGATCCGAGGACTGTACAGAGGACTGGGAATGACTGTTCTTCGGGACGCCCATGCCCACGGGATATGGTTTGCCAGCTACGAGTATATGATGCATAAGCGGTGTGAGCTGAGTGGCATTTCCCGCAAGGATATTCCGTCCTGGGAGGTTTTGGTATACGGAGGAATAGCCGGAGATACCCTGTGGCTGAGTACATATCCGGCGGATATTGTCAAGACGGTGTATCAGAACGACAAGCTGGGGAAGGAGGCGAGGTTCCGAAGCGGGCTGGAGGTGGCGAAGTGGATATACAGAACGGAAGGGTTTGCCGGGTTTTGGAAAGGCGTGGGGCCTGCACTGGTGAGGGCGTTTCCGGTGAATGCTGCTGTGTTTGCTACTGTAGAGGGTTGCATGAGAGTTATGGGGAGATAAGAGGGAGGGGAGGTATGAGGGAGAAGGGAAGAGAGAAAGTGAGGAAAGTGAGAAATGGGAGGAAGGATAGAAAAAGATAGACATCAGCGGGCAAATAATAAAGATAGACAATAGCATAGGATGGTAAGATGAATATACATATAGAGGTGGAAAGGCAGCATGAGAGGGTTGATAATAGGATGTTCATATAGAGGGTGTAAAGACAAGGGGTTTTGATATGTTCACCGGAATTGGGGTACAGATACCTTAGCTTGAGTACAATCTGATCGCGAGTATAGGGGAATCCCTTATGGCCAATTGGCAACACAGACCCCAAGCAACTATAAAGGATGAAACGAAAGGAAGGGTCGAGTTGTTGAATGTCTGCGGGTAATCTGCCCTTTTACTTCAAGCTTCCCCTCAATGCTGAGTGCAGTAGTATATCAGTAGCAGCAGATTATTCCTCCTAAGTCTTCTTATAGTACATCAAAACAGCATCGCCAAATCTCAATTACTACCTACCAGCTTTGAGGGATCTGCCGGTTGTTGATGAGAAGGTACTTCTGTTTTTCCTTGAGTCGATTGTCATCAATTGAGAAAATTGAAAGAGCACCGGCAGGATTATTTGGGGAATATAGGTAGATAGTAAGAGGTTGACTATAATAAAGGATCATCGGCCGTTAAGGCTGAGTACAGGTAAAAGTTAATAGTGCTTTGCGACTTGAGGCTAAGACTTGAGGCTGAGACTTGTGGCTCTTTTGTTTCATTGCTTCCAGTATGATCCAATCCAGGTCTTTTTGATTATACCGAAGAGAAGGCTTTGCTGTCCAAATGCAGCTGCCGTCTTCAAGCACCCAACTCCAGCTTCTTTCACAGCAATGGGCCTATGCACATCAACTACATTCTCCATCTCCTCTCCCTCAGAACATCACAACGTTCAGTTTGCTGCCATTCTCCACATCAATCGACCTGTCCTCCTTCAGCCCTCCCGCAACAGGGAAAGCCTTGTAGTTGAACAAATAGTAGTTCAAAAACCCGTCGCCCACACCAAACTTCAGCTCTCCCAGAAACCGGCAGTTGTCCTGCGAGCTCAGAGCATTGAACACATCACACTTGTACTCCGCTTTGGCAATAATAAGCGCGTCATTGATCAGCTGACTCAGCCGTCGCGTGAGCGCCGCATCATTCTCACCATTCAACCCCGTCTCAGTAGCATAGTAAAACAAATACGCAATCTCAATGTCTTTATGAACAGAGTTGTCCAGAACCTGGAAAGGCAGCAGGTAGAATGAGAAGAAATCAGTGATCTTCCCTTGCTCGTCAGCAACAACATACGAAGCCAGCAGCTGGGAGTTCTCCTCCGGCGTATTATCCACCGATCCCAGCATCCAGTGTTTAAACTCCTCCAGAGTGAAAAGCTGGTTGAACTCAAACTTGGCCGAATACCTTTTAAACAGTTCCAGCACCTCCGGCAGATCAGCCTCTGTCATTTTCCGCAGTCCTTTCACAGAAGTAGTATTAGGCAATGAGTACTTGGCCACCATTTTGCTTTTGGTCATTCCCGCAGGCAGCGGACTGAACCCAACCTCATACAGCTTGGACCAGTTCAGCGGGCGGTGGTTGTACCGGCACGTGGACAGCGGGGTAGGGAGAACAGTTCCCGAAGTGTAGAGCGCCTGCCAGATATCGTGGAGATTCACTCTGCGGGTGATTTCCTTGATCAGCACTGGCGCCAGTCGTTTGGACCGCAGTTTCTTGTGGACACAGAGAAAGTTGATGCCCACAGCTTTCAGCTCCTTGTCCCGCACCTGCAGACGCATAGGGATACCGGAGATGAAGCCAATCAGCTTTCCCGAGGCCTTGACGCGGACTCCGACGTTCCACTCGGGCTTCCATCCTGGCGGTTTGAGCGCGTAGTTGAAAAACTGCTTGGAGTAGTTGAACCGGAACGTGGAGTCCTTGTCTTCCACGTAGTTTTCGTGCAGCAGCTGGAAGATATCGTCCATGTCTTTGCTGCTGGAAAGGTCCATTGTGGCCCACTCAAACTCAGGAAGCAGTTTGTAGGGCATTGTGGGGATGTCTTTCACCTGTTTCACGTCTATGGGGCCTTCGCGGTCGATCGGCTCGTCTGAAGATGAGGGGTTAGTAGATGGTTGAGGGGCTGAAGAGGGACAGAGCGAGTGGAATGTTGTCTCTTTGAGCGCGCACACTGCAAATGTAAACGGCTCAGAGATTCTCCACAGGTTGAGGATTTCTTTGATTGGGAATGAACTTCTCACCACATACTGAAACTAGGGACTGGCTGTGTTTTCCAGAACTTGTAGTCTTTCATCTCTTTCTGCTGTGTCTCTGTAAGCTGCAGGTGAGTTGTTAGTCGTCTGGACGTCAATTGGGTGCTCTAATCAGATCAACAGTAACGAAAGGTGTTTGATCTCTCTACTTCGTGCCTCAGCAGTTTGCATCCTCAACTTTAGTCTTCTGCATCCTCAACTTTGGTCTTCACATCTAAACCGCTTTCCTCCTATTCTCCCACTTACCGAAGCACCAGAGGCCAGCATCTTCAGGAGCTGCTCTAATTTGGCGGACATTTCTTTGTCCTTGTTGTCCGCACTTGCCTTGGAAGGGCTGCTGGAATCGTCCGAGGAGCTCATTTTTCCGTGCTACCTCAAACAATCGAAATAGCAATAGGCCTCTCCAATACAACTGATGGAAGGACAGATTGCTGATACGCAGTAGTCAGTCGGAGGTCAGGTATTTCCACTGCAGCTGCGACTTTTCTTCTACTCAAGTCACCGAGAGTCCTTCGTCAGCATCAACGGCTTATATTTCGATCTGAGAAAGCAAGCAATTTATTTCTGTAGTTAGAGATCAAAAGAGTTAATTTGTAGGCCCAACTAAACAGTCGCTCAACATAAAATTGACATCGGTTTGAGAATCGGCCACGCGGCTGGTGTTTTAGGATTAGATGATCGAGAATTATCAGGGTGTAATTTGGGATTACATAATCTACAAACTAAGCCGAAGCCGGGGCCGAGACGGCGGGAATGGAATCTATCTGTGAAGGAGGTGAAATATGTGTAGCTGGCGGGACAGTGAGGGATGTAGAAGTACATTTAGTATGTAATGGTATGATGCCCAAAAGCGGGATCACAAAGGGCGAGGGTGTGGTGAGGCCTGACTGTAGTGCCGAGGCCCGAGACGTGGTTGGAGAGAGTATGTCATGCTAGGGGATGTCCATCAAAAAAACAGGACCTGAGGGGACTTGAAGGGAGGTGCAACCACTTTACACCAGCAGGTATCTGATGGGGATATGGATCAACTTGACGCCGTAGCCGACGATGCCCATAATGATGAAACCGACTCCCACGGCTCTGAGAGTTCTGAGGTACTCTGTATAAGTAAGTTAGCATTGATTTCGGTGCCATTGTTATAATAAGGGTGCGTAGTTCTACTAAGAAAGCACCAGAGCTCTCTTGCAACTCCTCCACATCGAATCTCCCTGCTTACCTTTTCTGTCAGGCTTGGTGCACTTCTTCATGAAGTTGGCTCCGTCCTTGACAAACTGAACAGGAACCTCAGTAATCTTTTCGAGTCCTTCAGCCATTGTGATATTTCTGATAATTCAGCCTGAATATCCAGTTGATCTCAGTCGAGTTTCACTTTTCCGTACATCTCCCAACCAACAGATTCTCTATGGCTCCCTGTATATTCAAACGTGTAGTTCAAAACTTACCGTTACCATCAAAAGTTGTGGTGGCATAAACCAAACTTGAGTATTCAATTGTCGCTCATTACCCTACTTGGAAAGGCTGGTTTGGAGGGGGTGTGGAGAGATACGTGTGGGATGAGACGGGATGTCTGATGACAGGGGGAGACTCGATGTTCAGAGGGGGCAGTCGTGAGACGGAAGGAGATCGACATGAGGATGCGATGGAAAAAAATGGTTTTGAAGTATGTAGAGATTGGGGAATCTTGGATGCTGGAGAGAAAATGACTTGCTATGTGTTTCCGGGGTTCAGCAAAAAGTCGGGGAGGCATAAGGGCGATTGTGGTCACTGAAGACACCGCATGAGAAATGGCTCTACTGTGAATGACGAGATGCCAGCTGTTGGAATTTCATTTGAGTAATGAAAGCGTCGAAATCGGAGAGAGAGACTGTCTCCAGCATTGGTGAGGGAATGCAGTTGTGGCGCATCTCAACTTCTGAGATACGCCGCTGAGTATAGTACATAGATGATTCAACGTTTAGGCAGTTTGGATCGGACATCCGAAAAAGTCAACTTCATTTGAAACCAGTCCATTCTTCTTCCGATTCGTCATCCTCCTCTTCTTCTTCCTTCTCTTCAGAGATCGACAAACCCCATTTGGCAAGTCTCTCATCAGGGAAGAAATCCTCAGCAAGCCGTTTCCGTAACACCTTCTGCACAGATTTTTCTTTCAGATCGACAAACGGCTTGTACAGCTCGATCATTGGGACATCCTCGACAGCCTCCTTGATGTCACTTCCTTCCATCTCCTGCAATCCCAGCACCCTCTCCAACTCATCAGTGAAGATGTCTATTATGTGCAAAGTGATGCCGAGTGGATATCTAGCCAAGCTGTTCTCCGGATTGAGAGGATATGCAACAAGCAGCTTGTTAAACTCCTCAATGCTCTTACTATCCCACTCGGAGTCCCTTAATTTCCTTAGTGTGGCATTCAGCATCTTCCTCATCAGCATATAGAATTTGTCAACCCTAAGATGGTCAATGGAGTTCCACTGACGTCCCATGATAACCCAGAATCCCTCGATAAAAGGCCAAAAGTTGTTCTCGTGTACAATGGCAACCAAACTGCTCATATCTTCAGCTAGTCGCTGCTGGGGTAGTGGCCGATCGCAGAACCACATGGTGTAAAATAGTCCCTTCCACAGTTTTCGAACTGCCAAAGGCTCCAGTTTAGCAGACTTTTGGAGGAAAAGCTTTAGAGAGTCCAAAGCTGCCATACGCGTTGCTCGGTCTATGTGGATTATAGAGTGTTAGCATGATTTGTCCAAAAGTCTCAACGCCAAACGACCCATTTCAAATCTTCTCGATAATCAGACAACAGATCATTTTCGAGATCTTTCATTCACACTTACCATTGGCAGCCAATGCCTTGACAAAAGGCGCAGCTTGAGAGCTTTCTTTCAGCTTGGCAACGTCCGATCGGGGGGCCGGCACTTTTCTGTTTTTGACACGAGCCATTGTTCTGAAATCGTTGATATGATGGAGTGTGACGCCGCAGTAGAAGATTTCCGTCAGAAGATGAGATGAATGCAGTGAAAAGGAACACCTGATCTACCAAAAGCCACAGTATGAATGAGTCCCTGATACGCAAAAGGGCCTTCCAATTTCCCGTAATCCTTGACCGACAGTAGTTCACGGTTTCTCAATCCAGCGAACTCAAACATAGTCGAGCGATCGACATCCTCTTCCAAAGCTGCTTTTCTTTTGTTTTCACCTCATGATAAAATCCGCCTACAAACAAAAATTTTATGTCTCAAAACCGGTGGACTGGATGTGTCTTCACAAGGTAAGCTTCATGCAGATGACGCGTGGTCATGCACAGGTGCAGAATCATGCAGAATCATGCAGAAGCAACATCGGCCCGAGGGAGGATACCGAATTATCGGTTGAAAGTGATAGAGAAAATGATAGAGAATAAGAAAATACATGAAAACGATGCATCGAGAGTCTATCATCGAGATGTGATAACTTCAGGCATCTCTGAATACCAATCATGATTCGGGACGTTTGTTGCCATTGGCGCTGTCATCTCTCTGTGGTGTTAACTTGAACCAGCTTACTGTAGGTCAGTTTCCAGCGACTGGTGATGGTTGATCAGCGGCAAGCAGCCGACTTCCTCTCATTTCTTCGTGCAAGTCCAATCATCGTAAGAATCATGGCACCCTTCATATGGGAGCACTTTGATCTGAGAACAGCGCAACACCCAAATAAACATGGAACCCTGATGGCTGTATATCTTGATCGATAGTCGACTGGCAGATCCAAGGATCGTCAGATACAGGATTTGTGTATTTGGTCAGTCCGTTTCAAGAAATGAAAATCTCAGCAGGATGACGACATCCAATAATGAACATTTACCGAGTGGCACTTCATTGAGATCAGACGCTCCAGCATAGAACAGTAGCAGCAAACACCAGACAACGTTCTTCAGGTTTTCACACGTGTATGCCAGACCATTACCAGGTTGTCTGGCCGCTGTGTCCCTCCTTAAAGCCACAGCCTCAATCAAAAACGTAGTTGCCAAAAAACTTCTCCTGACAATACCCTTCACCCATCTCAAAATACTCATCTCGTGTGACGGCCAAATCCTTGTAGACAGCGGTATTGTTTGCAAGTCTTTTCCCTCCGCTCCATGCATATGAGATGGGACTATAGCAGCATTGTTAGTATCTAAACTTGCAATCCAATGCAAGTCACTTTTACAAACACCTCAAAGCAATTCCGGTGAAACCTTATACTTACTCTTCTGGCAATGCAACATTCAACCAGCTTTGCTCTGGAGTGAGCTTCCGAAGATCATTGTATCTGAATACAGTTAGCATCAGACAGAGGTAACTGATGGTCACCATAATCCTCCATTCAAACACCCTCCTTCTCATAATCCAAAATGACATACACTCTGTCCCGGAATCCCGGCAGCTTGGCTGTTCCACCGACTAGCACAACATTAGAGTATAGCAATGATCGATGCACAGGATCGGGAATCAGCTCAATCACCTGACTGATTGCCTCAGGGATTCCAGCTTGGTTCAAATGCAACACATTAGGATTGAACAGATACTCTGGAATGATAAACCTTTCATCTAGAAGAGACAGCACCTGCTGATCTGATTTGGGAGACTCGCCAGGTTGCAGGCGGTATCCGGTCAATGTTGTTTTGTAGTCTGGCAATAGATAATCCGCTCTCAGTTTGTGGTTTTTCTTTGCAGCAGGTGACAGCTGGTGGATATCATTCATGTCCTTGATGTAATCTGTGGAAACGTAGCACAAACTCTCCTTCACATTGTTGATCAGAAACGTCTCGTCCATCACATTGTAGTATTTATAGGATATGTTTTCCTTCAGCAGGTTTGTAAGCATCTTGCCCGCCACGTTCATCCGTCGAACAGCTTTCCATATAATCTCTCCATTCACAATGGGAATAAAACTAGTGAAACTGAACCCACAATCGACCACAAGTGAGAATTCACTAAACCCGTCACTGTAAGCGCTATTACCTTTGTTCAGACTTCGGTAATCATTGAACCGAACTAGATTGCCCGCTGGAGTTTTGAACATGGATTCAAAGCCATACTCCTCAAACACGATTTGATTTGTGCTTGCCGAAAGAGCCGGCAGCGTGAAACACGCCTCCGTCAGAATCAGATTCGTGTCCTTTGGATTCACATCCAATTCGGTGTCAGAGCCGAAAAACGTATAGTCCCACAGAGCTTTTTGACACTCAAAGCTGACCAGTTGTCCCTGTTGTATTCTGTTAGCACTCATTCTTTTAGGCTCATACTATCAACAACAAACGTCTCTTAAGCTCATACTACACTCTCTTACCTTCTCTATTGGCCTGCGGACCACAAGCTGTGAATAGTCCTTGCATAACGTATGCAGCTGTTTCCCAATGTATGTGAAGCGATCTCGAGATCGGACGATGCAGTTCGGCACCTGTTCACACTCCTCACTAGTGACGTAGCCTGCCTTGATGGTGTAGGCACCATTGTCCACTATGAGTGTTTGTGATGCTGTCATCAATGCATAGGGTAGGAGTTGAGGGAGGCAGGTGTGCTCTAGTAAGATATGTTATGATCTCTCAGCTGATGATGATTCTCCCCTTCCCAGATCACAGTTTCAATCCACAAGCAATCAACCTATCGACTAGCTGCCAACACAGCACAAGCGGCGTCTTTATTCCCTCCTGTGAGTGTGCGTCTTGCGCTTTTTATGACCCTCTGTCTCACAATATCATTTCTCTACATCCCATAATTGCTCTCCTAAATATCTTCTCTGCTGCCAAACGCCATTTTCATGTTGGTACTCGTCTTCATCTTGTGAAGAACCACTCATCACGTTGAGACTTCAAGTTGCAAAAAACAAAGTGATCACGTCATCCTGAAACTTGGTCATGGTTGCCATGACACTGTGATCACATGATATCTGTCCAAATGTGGCATCTGCGATAAACACAAGCGTCTCCTTTAGGCAACAAACATCAAGTAGTTTTGGGCAGATTCAATCCCATCATAAACAATTATCATCTACTTTCCTTAAGAATATAGACGATATAAACTATCATTGATTCATTGTGAATGGTTTTGATGCGACTGTTGTGGAATCAGGAGAGTCATAGATCCTCGCGACTCTGCATCAACTGATTGGAACATTTGAGGGAAGTGCCAACAACATCAATTCCTTCTTGCATCTTCACAACTATCCATTCGATCTCACCAGTTGGCCCTCTCCAACATCCACAACATCTACAACATCGACAGAAGAGCTGCCCCTACTCTTTTGATCAAATACATCATTAATTATGTCGCGTCTGGGAACTCGCTCCCGCGGCCGAAGAGTTGTGGAGGACTCCGACAGCGAGGGCGTGGAGAATGAATCATCACATTTGGTTTCAGAGGCAGTTGAGAACACAATGCCAGTGGATGTGACACCGTCACGGTCAGAAGTTGCCTACAAACTGAACGAGCCGAGGTCTGCTCGTTCCTCAAGCTCGCGCAAAAGCCTCGGCCCTCTGGCTGATGTATCGAACATTCAGAACATCCAAACTACACTGGCCCGGCGTCTAAGTATAAAAGAGCCTTCTCCTGAGGCTAACGGAAAAGACGGAGAAACGTCGGAACTTCCAGTGAAACCAAGGGAAACTCCACAACCTGATTTGACCCCTGTGGTATCTATACATTCCGCAGCTGCAAGTACTGTGGTACCTACTATTCCCCAACCAGAGCCTGTGAAGTATGGGCCCCGACTAGTTATTCGCAAGCTTGTGCTCACCAATTTCAAGTCCTATGCTGGAGAACAGGTGATTGGCCCGTTCCACTCGTCATTTTCTGCAGTTGTTGGTCCGAATGGCTCGGGCAAGTCCAACGTGATTGACTCTCTGCTATTTGTGTTTGGGTTTCGGGCATCTAAAATGCGCCAGACAAAACTCTCATCGCTTATCCACTACTCTGAGGCACACCCGAATTTGGATTTCTGCTCTGTAGACATATTCTTTCAGTCTGTCATTGACAATGACGACGGATCGGTCACCGAAGTGCCCGACAGCGGGCTGATAGTATCCCGAAAGGCGTTCAAGAACAACAGCTCAAAGTACTACATCAACGGCAGAGAAAGCACATACTCAATTGTGACCAGTCTCCTGAAGGAAAAGGACATTGATCTGGACCACAAGCGGTTTCTCATTCTCCAAGGCGAGGTTGAGAGCATTGCGCAAATGAAACCCAAGGCTGAGAAAGACAACGACGATGGGCTGTTGGAGTATTTGGAGGACCTGATCGGCACAGCCCAGTATAAACAGCCTATTGAGGAGTCTATCGTCAAGGTTGAGGAGCTCAATGAAGTGTGTCTGGAAAAGGAAAACAGATTCAACATTGTGGACACTGAATTGAGAGCACTGGAAGAGAAGAAAAACACTGCCGTGTCGCTTCTGAAGCAGGAAAACGAGCTGGCGCTGAAGAAATCAGCATACCTCCAACTTGACAAGTATAGAAGCACCCGCAGTATTGAGACTGGCAGTGCAGTGCTGCAAGATCTGAAGACCAAACTGCAACAGGAAGACGAGAAGAATAAGGACTCGGTGCAGAAAATGCAGCAGCTGCAGCAGGCATATGAAATACACCAAAAGGACCACGGCGTGCTGGCCAAACACATGGAAGCGCTGAAAAAGAAACAGAAGGAAACAGAGAGACGGTCAATTGCCCTCGAAACAAAGCAAAGACACCTGGAGTCCGGTTTGGCCAAGACGGAAAAACAGCTGCATGCTGCCCAGCTGGCCAAAACTCACGCGGAAAACTGGATCGAGGACTACAACAAGGAGGTGGCCGAGACCCAAGAGAAGATTGCCGCGTTTGAGTCTGATTTAGTGAAGGAGAACGCCACTCTGGACGCCATCCGCATAAAACTGAAGGACAAAACGCAGGCATTCACGGACCAGATCGAGCAGACTCAGAAGGAGCTTGAGCCCTGGAGAAACAAGATTAAAGAGAAATCAGCCGAAATCGCAGTAACACAGTCTCAGCTAGACCTCCTGAACGACAGGAAAGCCCAGCTGCTGAAACAGGTGGAAGAAGCCAAAGAAAGAGTACAAACTGTAATGAAGCAAGGCAGAACCAAAGAACGGGAAATGCTGGCCCTGACCAAAGAACTGGAACACGTGACCAGCCAAATCTCCCTCGGCCAGGGCGAATGCGACCACGCAGCCCAGAAACTAGAGGAAATGAAAGTGGAGCTGACAAACATTCGCCAGAAGGTGAACGATGCCAGATCGGCCATTGACTCCTCGCAGAACCAAAGCAAAGTCCTCAAAGGGCTGACCCGACTGAAAGAATCCGGCCGCATAGACGGCTTCTACGGCCGGCTCGGCGATCTGGGCACTATCGACAAGAAATATGACACAGCAATCTCCACAGCGTGTCCGCAGCTGAACAACATGGTAGTGCAGACTGTAGAAGTAGGCCAGCAGTGCATCGAACATCTGAAAAAGCAGAACCTGGGCCGGGCGAAGTTCATTCTTTTGGACAAGCTGCAAAGGAAAAACCTGGACAGGATCCAAACGCCACAGAACGTGCCGCGGCTGTTTGATCTCATTACCTTCCAGGACGAGAAATTTGCCCCCGCATTCTACTCCGCTCTGCACGACACTCTGGTGGCGCAGGACATTGAGCAGGCCAAGGCTATCGCCTATGGGGCCAAGCGGTGGCGGGTGGTGACGCTGGACGGGAAGCTGATTGACAAATCGGGCACTCTGACCGGCGGGGGCAATGCCGTTATTAAGGGCGGCATGCGGTCGTCGGCCAAAGCCGGCGTGTCTGCTGCCCAGCTGGCGGAAATGGAGGCCCAACTGGCGGAAAAGGAGCAGAAAGTCGCTATGGGCGAAAAGGCGTATGAGGAGATGATTGCCATGCTCAACAGTCTGAAGGACAAACAGCCTGAACTGGAACTGCAGAGCTCGAAAGTAAACCTGGAGATTGAAAGTCTGACGCAGGCACTGGCAGACAGCCAAAAGACTCTCAGCGAAGTCAGCAAAGAGCTGGAGAAACCCGATGTGGACGCTTCCCTAAAGGCCGAAGTGGAAGCCAAACTGGCGGCTCTGATGGAGGAAGTAGCTGTGCTGAAAACGCAGACAAAGGAGAAGGAAACTCTGATTGAGCAGCTGCAGGAGAAAATCATGGACGCCGGAGGTCTGGAGCTGCGTAATCAGAAATCCAAAGTAGACGGTATAAACGAGCGGATTGCAATTCTCCAGGAGAAGCTGAACGCCAATGTGATGACCTTCACCAAGACGAAAAACCAGCTGAAAAAGCAGACAAAGGCAATCGAAACCGCCACTGCGGAAATGGCCTCTCTGCAGAAAGAGCTTGAGGGCATTCAGGCCGACCACGAAACAGCTGTGAAGGAACTGAACGTAGTGATAGCCGAGGCCCGAGAAGTAGAGGCGAAGCTGGACGCCAAACAGGCAGAGGCGGATGCCGTAAAAGAGGAGCTGGACGAGATTGTCGCCCATACGCAGGAGTCGCAGTCTTTGAAACTGGAGCTGCAGAATCAAATCAGCCAGCAGGAGGACATTTTGGCGAAAGAGCAGAAACACATTATGGCTGTGGAGGCCGAGTTGGCTACGCTGACGCTGCAGAACATTGAGGAGCTGACACCATGGGAGAAGGATGAGACGGAGAAGGAAAATGAAGCGGAAGCGGAAGCGGAAGCGGAAGACCAGCCGATGGAACCCGTTGCAGAAGAAACCGATAAACAAAGCGGTCCGGAAGGAGCAGATGCGGAAGCGGAAGCGGAAATGGATGTTGACACCGAGCCCGCCAGCTCGGCTTACACGTTTGCCGAGCTCTCCCCCGATGAACTGGAGGAACTAAACCCGAAACAGCTCCGGCGGGAGATCGAGGAGCTGCAGGCCCGCATTGAAGCATCCGTCGTAGACTATGCCGTGCTGGAGGAGTACGCGCGGCGGGCCGCCGAGTACCGCAGCCGCAAACAGGAGCTCAACCGGGCCGTGAACGAGCGGGATGTGATACGCCGCAATGCCGACGAGCTGCGGAGAAGACGGCTGGAGGAGTTTATGGAAGGATTCAACACCATTTCCGTGTATCTCAAGGAGATGTATCAAATGATTACTATGGGCGGCAACGCCGAGCTAGAGCTGGTCGACTCTTTGGACCCCTTTTCGGAAGGCATTCTCTTTTCGGTAATGCCGCCGAAGAAAAGCTGGCGGAACATCTCCAATCTGTCTGGAGGAGAAAAGACGCTGAGTTCTCTGGCGTTGGTGTTTGCTCTGCACCGGTATAAGCCGACGCCGCTGTATGTGATGGATGAGATTGATGCGGCGCTGGATTTCCGCAATGTGTCGATTGTGGCTAATTACATTAAGGAGAAGACGCGCAATGCCCAGTTTATTGTCATTTCGCTGCGCAACAACATGTTTGAGCTGGCCCAGCAGCTGGTGGGGATTTACAAAGTGAACAACATGACCCGCAGTGTGGCTCTGCAGAATAAGGAAATTCTGTAGAGAATTGGGGGAGGGAGTTTAGATGGCAGCGGGAAAAGCTTACAAGTGACGTGTTATTATAGTGACTAATTGTATTTTACTGTTCCAAGGCTAATGCTTATTTTGGGGGCTCTGAGAGGTTGTGAGGATTTCAGCGACTTGAAGGACCATCGGAGTGTGTTAGCTGTTGTGTGGAACAATCTGGGAAGTAATTGACAGACTGAGGCAGAATACGACAGATATACTGATGACAATGTCGATTCGAGAGTACTCAAGCTTTTAAGAGCCACTTTACTGTTCGCGTATGGATTTTCAGTTGCATATTGATTCTCTTCCCGCATCAATCTATTTCACTGATTTGAATCCTCAGTGATATGCCTTCCAAAATTGCTTTATTCCTTTCTCATCTCCTTGCTTTCTCAAGTGATTAGCCTTTCTATGATTGAACATTAACTGATCAGCTGAACAACTGTCCATCCTCAAGTTCCTCCCAACGGGATCAAATCCCTTATTGATTCGTTTGAATCTCTTCCCCACTTTTCCGTGGTATATCTTTTTCAGTTTTCTCAAACTTCTATGCGGAGGTTGGTTTCATTTGGCAGACTTTCGTCAGTTACACTATGGCGATTATCATGTATATATACTCAAGTCTTCCCACAGTAATGTGAGAAACACTTAAGACACCAGAATGCTTTTGAAAAGGTGGATGATAAAATCAGGGCGACTTCAGCAGAAAGCGCTGGCACAACATTGGCGCGCCAAACGGACAAACGGGCAAAGAATGGACAAACGGGGAAAGATGGGCAATAGTAATGAGCATCAGCAGACCATTAGACCCTGTCAGCTTCCAGCATCAATGAGATCAAATGCCGATCAATGCCGAGAGAAGGACACTACAGCCAAACGAAGACAAACTGTCAAAGCCCTAAACCCGCCAATCTTTTCAACCTTTCAACGCAAGTAGCTCCCATGCTTCCCGAACAGCAAATAGGAGTCATTTGAGACACTCATTGCTGTGCAGTATTGCCGGCCGTCACCTCGGCATTCATACTTCATCTCATCCCGTCCATGGCATATGGCGTGCGCCTGTCATCTTATGGCCACTTCCTCCACTGGTGAAGGATAAGGGGTAAGGAGGGGTAAGGAGGGGGAACAGCGGCTGAAGGCTAGTTAATAATAAAAAAAAAAAAAAAAAAAAAAAAAAAAAAAAAAAAAAAAAAAAAAAAAAAAAAA
>JAKTWI010000311.1:7848-18329 GCA_030561065.1 Sporopachydermia cereana | reverse complement strand
AGCGGAAGCGGAAGCGGAAGCGGAAGCGGAGGCCGAGTCGGAAGCCGATGCCGACGGGAACTACGGCTCGGAAGCCGAAATTTCCTACGACGACGCATACCTCATGGGCCGTCTGTGGGTGCAGGGCCCCTCGGATGAAGAGCGGGCCGTTTATCTCGGCATATCCGACGATCTTGTGGCCGCCACAGAAGCGGCCGGCGGCGGAACGGCAGCCACAGAAACGGCATGCGGGCTCGACAAGCTGCAAACGGCTCTAACCGGCCTGAGCCCGGAAAGGCGGAAAGAAGTGCTGGTGAAATACGACTTTGTGGCCAACGACACCCGCGGCGGACTACCCGAGCCGCTGCTCACACACGCACTGGAGCCCCGCCAGCGGAAGGCGCTGGAGGAAACCCCGCAGGTGACTCTTTCGGCCGACGACTGGCGGTATTTCGACCGGCCCGAGCAGGTGGACGCGCTGCTGCAGTGGCTGAATCCGTTCGGAGTTCGGGAAGGCGCGCTGTGGAAGGAGCTGGCGCAGGTTCGGGAGCGGGTCGGTTTTAGTATGCGGGCGCGGCTGCAGGAGTTGGAGACGCCGGAAGGGGCGGAGACGGATGAGGAGGAGGGGGAGGGGGAGGGGGAGGGGGAGGAAGAAAGGAAGGCGGAAGCGGGGGAGGGGCAGAATGCGGGGCTGGAGCCGAAAGAGGAAACTCCGGCCGAGGAAGAGGAGCTGAGCATTGGGGCGCGGAGCCGCCGGCGCCGGAGAACAGGCACCCCGGCAGGTAACGGAGAGGTGCGGGACCCAAGCGGGAGCGGGAACGGAAGCGGGAGCGGGAGCGGAAGTGGGAGCGGGAACGGTAACAAAAACACTGCCGAGCCTCCCGATTCAGCGGAATCCCCGGCGGCCACTCCGAAACGGTCAAAGAAATACCGCCGAGCAGTTCAGTGGATCAACTCGGCAGCAATTGAGAAGTACGGAGTGATGCTGCACGAATACAAAAACAAGAAGCGCGGCCGCAAATGAGCGGCGCTGACGGGCAATGTGTACTTTTATGTGTATTAGTATGTTTAGAGGCAGAAATATAACTCGGCAAGGTTCTCTTTTTGGAAGTTCGGAGCGGGTAGAGGGAGGGGGTGGTGAGAGGAGGGTGAGAGGTAGGATATGTAAGTGACTTAATGGGGTATTACCTGCTGGAGTTTCCCGCTGATTGCGGGGATATGCTGGGGGGTTTAACTGAAGCTGGAGAGGCGGAACAAAGACGGCAGCTGTATTGTACATGACTAGCTCCGACTTCGGACCGATTTTGGTCCAACTTCGGTCCTATTTGTCCCGAACTCCCGGGTGCCGTGTGTCTCATTGCAAAGCCGTTCCGACGGCTTCCCGATTGAGCCACCATTGCAACTTTCTTTGAATCCGCCACATCTTAGTACACAATCTCAGGAATGTCCTTCTGCTCACACTTTCGGCAAACTTCCGCTTTTGGTTGTTCCGTCTTCTCGCATCCGTCTCCTGCTGACCGCTTCAAACATCACGTCTCACTTCGTAATTAATCCACGTGACCTCTCTTTTTTATTCACGTGACTTGACATGACGTCTCACTTTATTCTTTATTGTGGTGTAAAGGTGTGGGCAATCAGTTCGGCAGCAAATTTCCACAAAGCCGTTCTCCGGCCCGAAAAATGTCTGTGGCCAAATCACAAACAGGTTAAACTTCCGCGCCCCCAACAAACTGCTGAAACGTCCTCCAAAACCCGTCCCAGCAACTCCCGCTTGGCACACTCAAAATCCCAAATATTCCTTAATGTGGGCCATCCGAAGACAGCTGGCGCGGCAGCCGCCGGCGGCGTTCCGGCAGGTTCGGCACCTGCGGCAAAGCGCGCTTCTGCAGGCCGCAAAGCCGGCCGAAACGGGGAAAAAAGAAGAGAAAACTACCGGTGTACTTGGAACCCTCAAATACGAAAAGGAAGGCTACAAGATCGCCGACTGGCAGCAGAAAATCGCCCAGTTTTTCGTTACCCTGTTCCGAATGGACCCGGACCGGCTCCGAGCGGGTCCCATCGCCGGCTCCCACTACTACGCCATGTGCCGCAAACAGGGGCTGGTGCTGCCCGACGAGCCGCTCTCGGATACGGCTCAATTCTACTACAAAACTCTCGGCCTGCCAATGACGTTTGAGCAGTGGTTCCAGATATGCATGCTCCACGAATGGATGCTGTTTGTGCGGATGCGGGCCCTGCCCCACAGATACAGCAAGGCCTATCGGCAGAAGCTGGTTGACCGGACGTTTGTGGACATTGACTATCGTCTCAAGCAGGAGTTCAAGATCAGCTCTAACCGGCTTGTAGACTCCTATGCCAAGGACTTCAGCGACCAGATGCGGGGTGCCACGCTGGCGTACGACCACGGCTTCTACTCCACCGACTCGGCACTCGCGACGGCTTTGTGGCGGAATCTGTTCAACGGCGACCCGTTTGTGAACTTCCAGCATCTGGAGATTATGGTGAAGTATGTGCGGTCCCAGATATACGGTCTGTCGCTCATGTCGGACCGCGATTTCTGTTTGGGCAAGTTCAGGTTTTTGCCGCCGTGGCAGGCAGTGGAGCCGTTATCTCCGGCGGAGTTGGAGCAGCTGAAAGAGGAGACGCGGAAGGCAGTCAAGCCGAACTCGGAGCTGCCGTTTTTCGACCGCAGTAACTTGTCAACGGAGATTTAGATTGTAAAGGGGTGTTAGAGAAAAGATGAGGTGGTTAAAAAGGAAGAGGATAAGGAATATCGGGACTCTGTATATAACGTGATGTTTTCCTTAGTGTAATGGATGTATTCTTTGCAAGGGATTTTGAGGTATTCATGGGAGGGCGGGAGGTATGGAAGGAAAATTGCGGGGTTGTTTGATAGCTTGTAGTATTGGGGATGGGAGGTGAAAGGAGATGCGGGGCGGATGAATGTCTGAAGAGAGAGGGGAGAAAAGTGGGCAGAGGGCAAAGCGGGGCAAAGCGGGAAAATTGGGCAAGCCGAGACATGAAGGACAGCCCAAAAGTTCCGAAGGTCCCCTTTAGCAACTGAATCAACCCAGACGACTGCATATCTCATTTTTTCCCGAAAATCAAAAATATTTACCGTTTGTCCGCTTTATTTGAGTGACATTACCATGACACAAACTGGGCATTGGAGTATCGAGCTTCAAATGTAACCTTGAGTATTTCAAATCCATTACAATTGAGATAGAAATAGGGAGGATATTACCGTTTTACATGTATAGACAGACCGGGAAGGCGGAGCGAAAGCAGCGGAACGGAAAGACGGCCCGAACTTCGGAAAGGTATGCTGGTGGATTAGCCGAGGAGAATGCCCAAGAGGCGGATTGTTGGCAAAAGCGGTGAAATACCGGAAAGAGTCGGAAGCAACGCCATAACCGTTTTGCTGCATTCGGCAGCTTCGGAAACTTCGGCAGCTTCAGCGACTCCTCACAAACCCAAACATCCGAGCTTCAGCAAACTGCGGCCACTGGAGCCCCACCCCATTACCCCTCCCCCGCATCACCCGCCCCCGCATTACCCCGCCCCATCACAGAACATCCACCTGCGCCACATCCAACCAGCCGAAATCCCCCGCCTGGCACTCCTGCCGGATCCGGTACAACTCGTCCAGAAACGCGGGCACAAACGTGCCCGGCCCGCCCACCTCGGCCCGCTGCCCCGCCCGCTGGCCCGCAATGTTGTACAAAAGCAGCCCAAACAGCACGGCATACAGCGGCTCAAACGACTCGTTCCCGGCCAGACACAAAGCCACCACGGAGCCGAGCGAACAGCCCGATCCGGTAATCTCCGCCATCAGCGGATGTCCGTTCCGCACCCGCAGCACCGGCCCCGCCGCATTCTCCGGCTGCCGCGCGTTCCGCCCGTCAGCCACAAAACCGCTCGCCACCAAATCTTCCTTTCCCGTCATCAGCGCCACCGTCCGGTTCGCCTGCGCCACCCGCCGCACCGCCGCCACCCGCTCGGCCAGCCCCGCCCCCTGCGCCGAGTCGACCCCGCGCATTACCCCGCCCAGCCCCGCCGCCACAAACATCTCCCCCTCATTGCCCTTCACACAGTGCAGCACCCCAAAGTCCAGCACAGCCGCCGTGCCCCGCCGCCGCAGTTCCGACGCTCCCGCCCCAACGGGGTCAAACACACACGGATGCCCCTCCCGATTGTATGCCGAGACGGCGGCTCGGAACCGCGCCAGCCCCGCCTCCGTCGGAGTTCCCATATTGAGCAGAACCCCGCCGCGGGGTATGCGGGCGAAATCGCCGAACTCCTCGGAACATTCCGACATGGCGGGGGAGCCGCCGGCGGCAATTGTCACGTTTGCCGAGAAGTTCTTCACCACGTCGTTGGTGATGTGGTGCACAAACGGCGGGGCGCGGAATATCTCGGAAGCGAGTTTCGGCACGGCGGAACGGAAGCCGGCGACGGGGTCGGCTTCGGCCCGCGGGAGCTCGGGAATGCCGACGGCGAGGGCGGCGTCGGCTTGGGTTTTGAGGCTGGCGGCAGCGGTTCCGGCGTTGGAAGCGGCCATTATAGCCGACACGACGGCGACTCCGTCCAGGGCTCGGCCCGGCACGGAGCCGAGGTAGAGGACGGCGCGGATGTTGTCGGCGTTGATGCCGCCGATAGCGACGGTGGCGATTTTGTGGTCGGGGTCGTGTTTGTGGAGTGCCGTTAGTACGGTTCTTATGCCGCTGAAGCCGAAGGGGGCGACGGTGAGTGATTTTGTGGCGGTAGAGAAGACGGCACCAATGCCGAAATAGTCGACAACGCTGGGATGTTAGTATGGGACGGAGGGAGGGGGAGGGGTAGGAGGGGGAGGGGTAGGAGGGGTAGATAAAGGAAGTGCGGGGTTGGAGGCATTAATTTCTAAAAGCGCCAGTAGAGCCCAAGCCACCGAAAGCGGCTTGCTGCGCCACGTGCGCCACATGGCACAACCCCACCCCGCACTTTCTCCGCACACTCCCACACCCCGCATATACCCCGCACTCCATTGAAGCCGCAGTCAATCACATACCCAGTTTGTAAACCAGCAAGCGCCTCTTCTTCGTTTGAGACACTCAAGCCGATGATTTTATCCGGGCCGAGCAGCTTCCGGAGAGTTACAACATCTGAAAAGGGAAAAAATGCCGAGGTTAGTATCGTAGTGCAAAGCCAAAAAAGGAAATGCCATAGAGGGGCAGAAGGACAGGGGGCGGAAAGACGGAAGACGGAACGGGAGGGACAGAACAGCCGAAAGAACACAATAGAGAGACAATTAATTGAGTATTTTGATTCGTTCCGCATTCAGTCCAGTTGAGAATTCGGTCTGACAGTTCCGGCAACCCGCTTGACCCGCACTGTCCGTTGCCGATCCCGATTATGAGTTTCGGCCCCGACGGCCTTCCGGCTCTCTTCGAATCTTCAACCGGAATCTACAATCCGCAATCCAGTCTCTTCCGTTTAGTCATCCGTTCTGTCTATTCCTTCCGCTCCGATCCGTCCAATCCTATTTCGCCCTCCGGTCTCAACCCGCCCCCTCTTCCCCCGCTTCCGCCTACCCCTCCTACCCCGCCTACCCCGCCTACCCCTCCTACCCCTCCTACCCCGCTCAGCCCCACTTACCTACATCGTCCTGTCCCACATGCACCCCCTCGGCGTCCACTGCCAGCGCCACGTCCACCCGGTCGTTGATGAGCAGCGGCACATTGTACTTTTGTGTGAGCCGATGCACCTGCTCCGCCAGAGCCACAAACTCCCGCGTCTCGGTGTTTTTCTCCCGCAGCTGCAGCAAAGTCACCCCGGCGGCAAGCGCGGCCTCCACTTGGCCCAAAAAGGTGCATCCGGCTGGCACCATCGACGAGTCCGTCACCAGATAGAGAGAGTAGTCGACGCTCGGCTTCATGTTTGCAAATTCGGCAAGTTCTGCAAGTTCGGCAGTCACAAAGACGTCTTTGTGTATCCTGTTGGGTTCCAATTGGACTCTTGATCGGTACAATGCGGCACCACAAAAAGCACTGGGTGTCGGATTTTCAGCTCCTCGGCTTTACTCAAAAGGCCGATAAGATACAATGCAATAGAGAGCGAGTTTCCTTCTGACAGTAAAAGGCCAATTGAGCTTTACGGTAAACTTTTAGTCTCGGCTTTCGATCAATTCCGTCTTTGTAGCCGCCACAAACCACAGGAATTCCGGTTTTCCGTTGCCCCACCGGCCTTTCAGCACCCCGCAGGGGGCGGGATGAGCTGTGACGAGCTCCGATCCGCATCTTCACTTTTAAACGCATATCCGATTCGGTTATGCGCGATGCGGGGTTTAAGGTTTGAAAGAGGAACCCGGGAGAATGTGATTACGTCAGCAGCAATATATCATCTCCGGTATGTTGCAAACCGGAGAAAATGGCGGAAAAATGTTTGTGGGAAAATTTGAGCTGCGATTGTGGGGCCAGACATGCCGAAAACGGGCCGCGTTTGCGGCGTACTAGGTAGCACAAAACGCATACAGGAGAGAGATAAACAGACACAAAACTAGAAAAGCCGTCGGAACATCCGAAGTGAACCCGACAAATATTTGGCAACACCTACTGGCGCGTAGTTGAGACTTCATCCCCAAGTATCATGAGACTGTCTACAGACGTTATCCAGCACGCTCCGTCGACAGTGAACGCTCTCGGCGAGCGGGAGCTACAGCTACGAGGTAAGTAGAGGTGGCAAGTACCGAGAATACCAAGAAGCCGCTGCCGAACTCTTGGAGTGTATTTTCGGCATCTAGCTCCCTGATCTTTTCAGCCCCTAACATTTCATTAGGAAAGAAATGCCCACAGATAGAGAATCTCGCAGTCAGCAGAGTATGTATTGAATGGGAGCAACCGGTTTGACGGAATTGACGGAAGACACAAAGACAAAGGATTGCAAAGGCGGAAAACATCCAGTCTCATCCTCCGAACTCTCTCTAACTGTTTTCAACCCCCACAGGACATCAATGAATCCATAGACCTCACAGACAATGCCATCCGAAGTCTCGGCAACTTCCCGCGGCTTCTCAAACTCCGAACTCTGCTGCTGGCCCGCAACCGGATACAGTCAATAGACGGCCGGACCTTCAACCGCAAAGTAGTGCCGAACCTCGGCATGCTGGTTCTGGCCAACAACGAGCTGGAAAACCTGTGGGACCTGACGCCGCTCCGAGACTTCAGTACCATTAACAGCGGCCAAGGAAACAGCATAGACTTGAGCAATATGGCCGAGGCACTGCCGGCGATGCGGGCGTCGGGACAGCTGTTGTTTCTCTCCCTGCTGAACAATCCCGTGACGTTCAAGCCGAACTACCGGCTGTGGGTCATTTGGCTGGTGCCGTGTCTGCGGGTGCTTGATTTGGACCGGGTGACGGATGCGGAGCGGCGGCGGGCGTTTGAGCTGTTCGGAACATATGCCGAGCCGAGCAGTGAGGCTGCTGAGCTGCTGGGGGTTAAAAGCACACATTTCGACGCCGGCAAACTGGCGGCTGCGGCAGCGGACGACGAACCGGTCGGACCGACGCGGAAGTTGTCGGAAGAGGAAAAAGCCGAGCTGCTCAAACAGCTGGATGCCGCCACAACGTTAGACGAGATAGCTCGGATCGAGCGGCTTCTAGGGGCTCGGTAGGCGGAACAGGAAGGAGAAACAGGGATTATATGAGTGTGGGAGAAATGCGCACGGGAGGCTAGTGAAATAGATATTATAGAGTTGAATGAGAGATTGGAGGGGAAGGAAGATAAGAGGCCACTGAGGGGAGAATATGTTTAGGCCGCTTGACAGATTCCAGTGATGATTCTGATAGTCTAATCGGGGAGATGTTACGTTATGACTCAGAATCGGGCTATAAAGCGGATTTCTATGCTCCGCTGTTTGGTTTATTCTATGCTTTCTATCGTGGCTTTCTTTCTTTTCCTCTTGTGATCAGAAGGTCACCTGGAATGGAAGCTCTCAGCGTTTGTGGATTCATCTAGAAGATGTCTCCTGACACTTCTGAGAGTTTCCTTGAAAAGACGAATTGGACAAGAAACTCCGGAATGCCGAGAAAAGCTCAAATGCCGAGACAAGTAGTCTAGTTGAAACAACAGAAGGGACAGATGAACCGAGGGAACCCGAACATAGCGAGATACAAACACGAAAGAAGAGAAACAACCCTCGACATGCATAGAACGACCGGAACAGCTCAACAGACAAGATCAATACAACTGATACTTTTTGAATAATCGTAAAAGACATAAGAATTGGTAGTATATACTTTTAGCGAGACTCTTTTCCGGCAGCTGTGAACACGAGAAATGTCCCAAAAACGTTCCAATTTCTCGGGTTGCCCGTTGGCTTTCATGTTGCCTATTCCGCTGCCGATTCCGCTGCCGATTCCGCTGCCGGCTCTTTAACTGTTCCATTTGCCGACTCCAATGCCGACTCGGCATCTTCCGTTTTCACATCACCCGAAGTCCGCTCTCGGGCCCCGCGCGGCTCTGCCACATCCGCCATCTCCACGTCTTCTGTGGCCGACTGGGTAAATTCCGACTCCACTGGCTCTCTCAGCCGTTCCGGTACCGGCGGAACAATCGTCGCAAATGCAACCGGCTTGCCGTTGGACATTTGTTCGGCGGCTTTTGGCGCCGATTCCGCCTTTGTGGCTGATTGGGCTCAAGAAACCGGCGCCACGCCCGCTTCGGAAGGCACAGACGCAGCACGCGTTTCCACATTCGGCGTCTCAAAATCGGAGGCGGAAACGGGAGCGGCTGAAGCAGACAACTCGGGAGAATCCACCTCGGTTCCGGATTTCAGTGCCGGCGGGGCAGCTGCGGGGCTGGCAGATTCAGGTATATTTTCCGATCCGCTCGCCGGCGCCTCGGGCAGGGCTGGCCTTTGTGCCTCGGTGAACCTGTCGGCGCTTTCGCCATTTCCGCCCCTTCCGCCATTTCCGTCAGCGGCTTCCGCCTCCGTCTCGGCTCTGCCGTCCTCCCTCGCCACCGCCACAAACATCTCCCGCAGCCGCTGGTAGTCTTCGTAGGCCCGCATGCATCCCGTCAGTGGGCTCCGAGACTGCTTGAACGTGGCACAGAACTCGTCGAGGGCTATGCGGTCCGAGCCGTTGATCCGCTGGCCCATCGGCACAAACGGCAGCCCGGCCACTTCGTGCCGCGCACACACAATCACGGGCCGCACCCGCCGGGAGCCGAAACAGCCGCCGGAAGCTTCCGCCCGACTTTCGGATCTCGTCCAATTCGCCTCGGAACCTTCGCGTCTCCTCTCGGGCGTTCCCAGACCTTCGCGTCTCCTCTCAGAACTTTCCGGACCTTCACGTCTCCTCTCGCCGTCCTGAACTTCGGGTCTCCTCTCAGACATCTCAACATCAGGTCTCCTCTCGGGATCTTCGGACCGCTCAGACCGCTTGAACGGCTCGGAACAGCTGGACCGTTCGGACCGTTCAGAAGGCCCGGACCGTTCAGACGGCTCGGTCTGCGCCTCGGCCTTCGCCTCGGCGGTTCCCTCCTTCTCCACCTCAAACCCCAAAAAGAACCCCTTCCGAAACGCACATCCGACATGCACCGGAATGTCACACAGCCGGCACCGCGTACACGCGCCGTTGTTAGTCCGGCAAATCGTACATGTATGTTCCAGCGCCGCCAGCGGCAGCTCGGCTATCCCCTCCACAGGCTGCCGGTGCTCGGCATCGCCGAACCGGCACTGGTCCAAAAACACGCTGCACACCACGTGAGCCCAGTTGTGCATGTTTGTGCGTTTCAGTGCATCGGGCTCGGCTTCGGCGCGGCCCAAAATTGCCGCGTCGTGATCCGTCTCCCGCACGGGGCACAGCACACATGCATATATTGTGGACACGCGCGGGTTGGAGTCGTTGCTGCACACGTCGCACAGCCAGCGGGCCGGGCCGAGCTCCGTGCCGAGCTCGGGAACGCCGTAGCAGGTTTTGTGTACGTTCAGGCCGCAGGAGCAGCACACCGCCATGAGATGCAGGCGGTCCGCCTGGTGGCACACGCAGCAGGGCCGGGCGGGGTACAGCGGCCCGCGCGGGGTAGCTGCGGGGTGCGGGGCAAGCAAGGCGGGGCTGAGGACGGAAGCGGCGGCAGAAGCAGGGTCGGAAGCGGAAGCAGAGTGGGGTAAATGTGCCACAGACGCCAAAGCGGAAAGGTAGTTGGCAGCCGAGACGGAAGGAGCGGCGGATGACGCGGCTGCGGCGGCAGCGGCAGCGGCAGCGGCAGCGGCGGCAGCCACAGTTTTCGCCGGCGCAACGGCCAAAGCGTCCAAAGAGCGTTTTTTCCGTTTACGGGCCGGTTTGGCTTCCGAGGCCGGTTCCGCCGGTTGGGCGTTGTCGGTGGTTATTGGGTGTTTCGGCGGCCTCTGTGGTTGGTAGTCCGCATTTTCCGGTTTCGGCAGTTGCGGCAGCTTTATATTTTCCGCTTCTTTAGCCGCCTTCGGCTTGCGGCCCGGCTTTGTGGTGCCGCTGTCGCCGG